>CM070099.1:20026916-20051916 GCA_036178185.1 Liparis tanakae | reverse complement strand
CTTGCACCAGCAGCACTTTCTTTCTGCACTAACATCCCTGTTCATTGTCACTGTTGGTGTTTTATATTCAGCTATTCTGTTGTCTTCTAAGACTTTTTAAAATATTTATCCTGCTGTAAATGTATAAATTACTTGTACGTACGACGAGAGTGTAAATGTAACCAGAGTCAAATTCCATGGCCAATAATACTGAGAAAACCTCCTTGACATTACTGATTGATAATTGTTAATATGTAATGTAATACATTAACAGAAACAATATCCGCTCAACAACAATCCTCCAGTCTCACGTGAGACTTAAAGAGAAAAGGAAAACATGAAAAAAGACATGAATACTCTAAATTCTTCTTGAGAGCTATATATGAAACTATTTCACGAAAGATCTCAGGACGAAATGTGTCATTCAAAAAAATTAAAAATTAAAAAATTAAATTAAATTGACATGTACTATTTTACATTTATAACAAAAACATGTGCATCTGGGCTCCATCACCTCACACTTCCACTTTATCCACTTGTTCCAAGGTTACCAAGTCAATGTTCACATATACATACATATCATATTAAGAAATTACAGTTGGAAAGCTACTATAAGCCTGCATGGCTCTGGGTCAGCCTGGTTATATATATATTTAATTATCTCTTCTCCTCCTGGATCCCTGATAATTGGAATATTTTCTCATTTTAGCTTATACCCTCCATAACCCCTTAATACATCCACAGATACCTTGCTCAACAATATCACTTGTTATTCCCTCCATATTGAGAATGAAAGGCTGTAATCCGATACCCTGATGGCGACTGCTCAGTCACTTTAATTTCAGTATTAAAGGATTCTGCTCTAAATGAAAACACAGTTGGGGATCCTGCTACACAAACAGGAGCTTTTATTGTCCAAGTAACAAAAAAATCCCTGATGAAGATGAGTACAGTGAGGAAAAACATCTCTTGATATCTGCTCCCCCAGTCTCCAGAGCCTCGGTTGTACCCCCCCCCCCCCCCCCCCATACATGCGCCTCCTCTCGGTGCACCCACAGGGTCTAACCCTGCAGGCCATAATACCCGTGGGCCCTGGCTAATAGCTGCAACAGTAGATTGGATGAAGGGCAGTGCTGCCGTGTCAGTGAGGTACACGATGTCCCATGTTCACATGACCAATGTATTTCTGAGAGGTCATAAACACGCTTCTCCAAACAGGACGTGCCTCTCAGATTTAATCGTCACTGCATCTGTATTATCTTCTCCCTCTGCTTCAGTTTCTTCCTGCCCTAATCCAGTGGTTCTAAAAAATAAATAAATAAATATATATAAAACTCAGTTTATAAACAGACACTTGTTTTAATTAAATATTAATTAAATACTTATTTTTTAAAGGATTTTTTTAATGGATGACATTTTTTAAATATATATAATTTAAATCTCACGTACTCCCTGGGGTGCCCCATTTGGGAAAAACTCAGTTTATGATCGAACATTTTTATATATATATACACATTTTAAATCTCTCGTACTCCCTGGGGTGCCCCATTTGAGAACCACTGGTCTAATCCATATATTTCTGTGTGCCTTACACAGCAAATGTGTCAGGTTCTTCTTGTCACAGGGTGAGGCTCAGGCACAGAGAGCCAGGCTGGACGCAATATGAATAACAAAAGGCGCTCTTTAATGAGACAAAACAGTTTATAAAAAAAAACAAGGTCCAAAAGGGGAGAATCAGGTTCAGGGTAGGAAGAATGAGGAATACGGACAGGACGACAGGAATAGGACACGGAACTATAGACGACAATCCAACAGGAGGCAAGGAGACTGACACAATATATAGGGGGGAAACACAGGTGTACGACATCTAGCACTAACGAGACCAGAGTGGCTGAGAGCAGGTGCAGGGAATTAAGCAATCAAGACAGAGAAGACACAGGAGACACAAAACACAGGCTGAAGAGGAACTATAAGTTGCAGTATTAATGTAATGCAGCTATACACACACATCACGCATCTTTCATTCTGAAGTAGAGTTCTGATAGCGGCTCTTTGAAACCGTCGGCGCCGCTGAGGCTGAAATAGTTTGGTGTTAGAATCCAGAGAGTTGAGCAATTGAATTGTAAAAGATTTAAGTCTTTAAAATTCAAACAGAGACCAATTTCATGGCAATATATTTGAGAATAATTGAGATATCTAAGAAAGCGGCTAATTTTTAAACGAAGAACTCGGAAGCATCAAACCACTCAAATCCTCTTAAATGATCTCTTCAGATTATTTGATGTTAATTAATTGATTTATGTGTCTAATTGGGACGTTTCAGTCTGAACCAAAGTCGTCCATACAACCAAAAATACCCAATATTGTTACGTGTTGCTCGCCCCGAACACGGGGCATAACCGTCTCTTACTGCTTTATAAAAACAAAAAACTGAAAGAATCTTGCTGAGGTGGCTCGGACAGACAGGCGCCAGAAGAGGCGGGGCTTGTGGGGCCCGCCGGTGGAGGACCGGCCAGAGGTCAGACAGACAGGTCAGACAGCCTAAGCCTACCTCTGTGTCGGAGATGCCCCTGGGATGTACGCTCTGACTCACCCAACCCCGTGAGAACCGCCCCACTGCATCCTGGGAACAAGAGACACGTCCGTGGAGCCGTTCTAGCGAAGCATTCTTGAAGTTTAAATGAATGTACATGTTGTGGATGTGGATTTTAAACATACAGTGTTGGTTATTTCAATTCTTTGTTTGATATTTTCTAATTGTCGCTGTTTGGATTGTCAAAATTAACTTTTTCTAAAATGCATACAATGCTTGTTTGACTTATTCCACTTATTATATTTACAAGAGAAAACCTTCGTGTTTCAGTCCCCTCATACCCTGAGGCAACAGACCAAAATCTATTTGGGGGGGGGGGGCTTCTAGATGCAGCCATATCGCACGTGTTTATGTGTGTGTGCTCCATATATGCAGATATGAGAAGAGACAGTCTATTGATTGAACCATAACGGATATACAATACAGCTGAGGAGAAACTCACTACATTCCTCTGAGGTATTCTGGGTTTGAGATCTATCTCCACAGCAGCAACTACACAGACGTGACCTCAGCGTGACCTCAGTGTGACCTCAGCGTGACCAGGGAGGTTGTGTGTGTGCAGATTGTAAAGCCCTCTGAGGTGATACTGGGCTATATCAAACACACTGAATTGAAAATTAAATTAAATTTATTTGAATCAGAGACATCCGTTATCTAAAATTAAAAGTCTGCTCAGCCTGGCTCGGCCTTCCGTGTCATCCTCCAAACATAGACACCATAACCAATATAAACACACACACACACACACACACACACAAACACACACACACACACACACACACACAGACTGTTTATTGCATCCTGCCAGATGTAATATTAAGTTATACGACCTCTCTATTCACGTCACTCATCTCAATCCTGTTTCTGTTCTGCACCGGTTGATTTTTAAATGATAGATCTTTTACACTGATTCACATTTTTATATAGTGTATCTAAGAAATGGTGAAATACGCCCCATAACCAAGTCTCACAGTCCGAGGCGGTGTCTTCAAATACGTAGTTCCAGACCTGAAGATATTTAGTTCTTCAGCCTTTTTGTGAAAGACCAGGAAAGGCGTGAAATATTGACATCTGAGAAGATGGAACAAAGAAACATTTGCACCTTTTGCTTCAGGATCACTGAAATAAACATGTGTGCAAAGTTGCAGGTTAATTTATTTGTTCATCCGGTGATCGATAAATAGACTACAGCTCTAGTGGTGAACAATTGTTTCAGAGAGATATCAGATTTTATTTATTTATTTATTTATATTTATTTATTTATTTATTTATATGTATTTATCTATATGTATTTATTTATATATTTATATTTATTTATTTATTTATATTTATTTATTTATTTTAATTGTAATGTGTTTTCAGAGTACCTTTGTATACGCACACCGTGTACATGTTTTCCTTTGCATGTGCATATCTCGAAAACCAATAAAAGATTTGATCATAATAAAAGGAGAGATATCAGATTTGAAGGTGTATGGAACATTTGAAACAACTTTGATGTACTGTGTTTGCCTCCAAGAGGTTTCTTTCATGATAACGTGTGTGTGTGTGTGCGTGTGTGTGTGCGTGTGTGTGTGCCTGTGTGTGTGTGTGTGTGTGTGTGTGTGTGTGTTGTCGAGTTATTTCAACACAACATAAGTGCTGGAAATGCATCGTAGATTCTTGCGGTGGCCCTCAGCTAAGACACACAAAGTTCCCCCAGACACAACGATGCCGAACAGGAAATGAGAGCTGAGCCCACGGAACGAGCTGCAGGCTGCGTGGCCACGCAGTAAGTTATTACCAATAATAACAAGTTCAGGTCACGTGGGAAAGATAATAGAGGTGGAAACATGTTCCTGTGTTAACAACTTGCAAAAAGGTGTGTTTCCCAATCATAGATATGACTTTGAAGTTGACATGAAGACTATTCTCCAGAGTGTAACTTCAGTAATATCTCTGAAACGGCCTGATATGAACGCAGCGACCTTCGTTGACTTGTCACGTGACTCCACCTGCATTTGACTTCAAGATTAGAGGAGGGAGGGGGAAGCAAACTAAAGCAGTTCTCACATGAGACACAAACAATATCCGCTTGACGTGCCCACGTAGAGCTCATCGGCTGTTTGGCTTTGATGTTCACATCGATGCCCTTTTCTTAATAAAGACAAGAATGCCAACTTTCCAAAAATCAATAATACTCAAATACACAGGAAAAAACATATTTAGGTCAACCACAAAACCAGAAAACAAAAAACGTTATCACGACACTGCTCTCAGCTTTAAGAAAACTTTAATAACTTACGTTAGCTCCATATTCACAAAGCATTTCTTCATTGAAACCAGGTGTGAGAGTTATATTGGACCTCAGGAGGTCGTATGTCTGCAGGTTGTAAAGCCCTCTGAGGCACATTAGTCATTTGAGATATCGGGCTGTATTAAATATATATAATTGAAATTAAATATTGAGGCATCATCAATTTGGAGCTAACACTTGCAGTCTCTCTTCCATTGAGGAAAAATGGCGTCAACATTTAAATATAATTACGTACACAATAGAGTCGTATTCAAGTCACATTGTCAGACACACCCTGTACAAACCCGAGTTGTACATTACGTGGCACACACACACACACACACATACACGCACACACACACACACATGGGGTGGAGCAAGCTAACAGATGTGGATCTGTGTGACAATACAGCTGATACAGTATAGGCAAAGTGGATGTGGACACAGCGCAAGTCAACAATCTGATTGGTTGTTTCCAGGGCAGGGTGTTAAAACCACACACACATCCACCTGATGAGTCACAATAAGGTTAACTAGTTCAGTAATATTTGAACAACTGTACATGCCACGGGATATTTTGGATGATAGTGGCTCTAGAAGGATTGCTGTTATTAAATAAATATGCAACTTCAACAGATTTTTCTTTTATCTTGATGGCAACAAAATGGGAGGACATTGGTGTGAGAGTACAGGACCATGTCTAAATAAAACAGTCACATTACAAACAGTGATAACACTTTGAAACATATTCAATTCAGTTTGGTTTATTTTGTATAGCCCAGAATAAAACATGTGTCTCACAGGGCGTTACAACCTGTACACATACAACATCCCTGACCTTTGACCTCACATCGGATCAGGAAAAACTCCCAAAAAATAGAAGAAAAGAACTTTAACAGGGAAGAAAGGGGGAAGAACCCTTCAGGAGAGCAACAGAGGAGGATCCCTCTCCAGGATGGACGACACAAGAGATGTCATGTGACCAGAAGCATTACAGAGTTATAACACATTCAATGAATATTTTATGACATTTATGAATATATGGACCACGATCCAGATAACCACGATCCATGTAAACAGAAGTAGAGAGGAGGGGCACCAGCAGGGCCATGGAGGCAGGGCAATGAGGATGGGACTAGGATGCAGGATGCGGGAGCCAGGATGCAGGATGCATGAGGCATGAGGCAGGAGGCAGGAGGCAGGAAGTAAGAAGGTAGGGCCCAGGAGACCGACACAGCCAGGTCCAATGGACCCTGTGAGGCGAGAAGGCCACAGACTCCGTGGAAGAAGAAGGGGCGGGACAAGGTGAACCTGATGCAGCCCAATAACTATAATTACATTATATGACATGTCATTTAGCAGACGCTTTTATCCAAAGCGACTTACAATAAGTGCATTTCAACCTAGAGTACAAACTAAGAACAACAAGAATACAGAAAGTAACATTTCCTCAACATAGTCGAACTACAAATGTACCATAATAAGAGCTATTTAAGCCCCACTGAAATGAAAATCTGTGTTTTAATCCAGATATAGTCGGAAAAGGTACGTTTTCAGCAGGACATATAAGACTATCACAGAGGGAAGTCTTCAGTCTACTCTTAAATGAGATGCCTACTTTTTAGGAACCACAAGTAGCCCCTCATTTAGTGAGCGCAGCTCTCTAGTGGCGCAATACGGTACTACAAGCTCCTTAAGATATGATGGAGCATCAGCAATTAAGACTTTGTAGGTGAGGAGAATCATTTTAAATGTGATTCTTGATTATACAAGCAGCCAGTGCAGAGCAGATAATACAGGAGTCATGTAATTTCTTTTCTTAGTTATAGTGACAAGCTGAAGCATTCTGGATTAACTGGATGGACTTAAGATACTTAATTAGAGCAGCCTGATCATAAGGAGTTGTAGTAATCTAGTCTAGAAGTCATGGAACCAGTTTTTCTGCATCTCTTTGAGACGACATGTGCCAGTCAAGTCCACAAAGAGCATCCACATACCATTCCCTCAGTAGTTTTCTTGTCACGTGCTGCCCTCTGGTGGTCACACGTGGTACTGCAGGAGGAATTAGACCTAAACTGCTATGATAGAAAAGACGCCACCCAGTGGAGAACGATGACTGCAGCATGCAGCACCCCCTCAGGTCAGATAGAAATCCTTAAAAAAAGGAAAATAAGTTTTATATGGTTAGACTAATGCTTCTGAAAGGGTAGCCTGGGGTAATTTAGATATTCAGCTACACCATTACGGGAAAAGCCACTTCAGCCTCTGCAGCAAATGTATAAGCGAAGGCTCCTCGTCTTACATTCCTCTTGTTATTATAATATGTGAAATACCAGAACATGAGCAATGGTTCCATACAACGCTTAGTTTACTGTTTAAATAAGAGACAAAGCACAAAGGCACTCATATTCTAAGAAGTTATCAGCCAAAATCATGAGAATATTTGATCAGCACACTATTTCACCCAGATAATAAGTTAGGCCACTTTTTGTATACTGAATTTGAACAAACCAAATTATACAAATGGACAAGTTGTATAGGTCAGTAGTTCTGAAATGTCATGTGAAATTTAACACATAAATATATATATATATATATTATATATATTATATACGTATATATGTATGTATGTATGTATATATATATATATATATATATATATATATATATATATATATATATATATATATATATATATATATAATGAACATCAACTAAAATATAAAAAAAAAAGTTATTTAATAAATAATAAATAGTCTAAGTTCATGAACGGAATTGTATATATTCTATATTCAACCAGACTAGCCTATGGTGTCCAATAGAAATTTACTCTATTGTGCTTATGGTTTATTTAGGTGTGCACTGTGCAGTATGTAGATTTCCTATTAATGAACATCATAATGATATTGTTGTATCATTGTTTGATATAACTGAGGTCAGGGATGTTTATTGTCTACTCTAAATTATGGGAATATAAAATACTGCCCATTGCTATTCCCCACAGTCCAACGTGTCCACCAAAAATTGTTAAGTTTAAAAATAAATAAACAACAAGATTCAATAAATTGAAAATGTTTGTGAATGAATCTCCTCTTGACTGATTCACTGTTTAACTGACTGACGTTCATCGTCTCAGGCTTATGAATAATGTGTATAAGTGCTAGCATGACACGCTGTCTTCACTTCAAAGATTGCAGAGTGTAACTGGACGCTCTGTGACCTCGATGTAATGATCATACGGGGCAAGGTCAGAGGAGGTTCAAGACATTTAGACTATACAGCGTTGTTTTTGTTTCTTTTGGATGGATGTTTACAAAAGTTCCTCTCTCAAATCTCTCGCTCTCTCCGGAGACGACATCTTGTCAGAATATATATATATATATATATATATATATATATATATATATATATATATATATATATACACACACACATAATTAAATAAGTCATTAATGCAGCTGAGAACACTATTTAGATCAGACTTAGAAACTGGATCACCATCATTTTTTTTTTTGTCACTTGTCATCTTGGGGTTCTAGATCTCAAAGGAAAAAAATAAGGATAAAACGAGTCATGTGTTATTGTACCAGATGTTCACGTGTTAAGAATAAGTTCACTATTGACAGAAAAGCTGGAGAAGCCAGCGAGCCAAGAGAGCCAGCCGACGTGTGGCGAGCGGGGGCCGACGGAGGCCTACAGGGTCACTGGGAAGCTGGCGCTTAAATAACGGCCAGAAAAACCTCCTTTTTGTTATTTCCTTCTAACTAGTTCATATACGCTGCCGGTGGTAACGCGCAGGCCGTCTACTACGTCACTTTTAAGAATAGCAGTGAAATATATATGTATGATTTAAGGAAAAATGTAACTTGTAGGAAGATGCAGTTGAAGCACACCATTCACTAGGAAGCAGATGGCAGAAAAATGTGTTGACACTGTCTATAGTGCATTATTAACATACTCTGTATGTGTTTTAATCTGCGTACATGTGATAGGATATTCCTTTATTTGTCCCACAGTGGGGACATGTAAAAAATCCCAGCATCGGTGCACATCAGCATCAATGAAAATAAATATAAAACTAAATACTAATACTAACGCTAAATATACAGTGGGAAAATAAAGTAAAGTGCTGAGTTTGCTAGGATCTCCAGCGATCTACTGCAGTGTGTTGTGCAGCTGAAGGAAGGACTTGTGGTTCCTCTCCCTCAGACACCGGGGAGGAATCAGCCGGTGGCTGAAGGAGCTGTGAGTGTCATGCATGGGGTGGGAGGTGTGGTTCACCAGGGACCAGAGCTTTGCCATCATCCTCCCGTCCCCCACCACAGGGAAGGGCATGAATTCAACTGCACATTTTTGATAATTATCTGATCAGTTAAGTAGCAGAGGGGGTTGTTAATCAGTTTCAGCTGCATAGGTGTTAATGGAATTAACAACAGGTGCACTAGAGCGGCAACAATGAGAAGACCCACAAAATAGGACTGGTTTTGCATGTGGAGGCCATTTCAAGTTTTTTAGTTTATTTATTGGATCCCCATTAGCTGACGCCTTAGCGACCGCTAATCTTCCTGGGGTCCACAGAAAGGACAAAAACATACAAAACATATCGTGAAACAAACAGTTAAAAATAGTACAACAAAGTGAAGAATAGTGCAGTCAGATGCACAGTACAGAAGGATCAGATATATGTTATGCAATTCAACTTAATTCATACAAAGAAAAAGTTTCTCCCTCTTGATCGCTTTGACTGGTTTTTCCATGAGTGTTGGCTTTAGCTAGTCATTATGTCTACTGGGAGCATGAGGCGATTTCTTAACCCTACAGAAGTTGCACAGATTGTCCAACTCCTCCAGGATGGCACAACATGGAGGAGATTCCAGGGGACAGGCAGTTACTCTAGGAGAGCCGGACAGGGCCGTAGAAGGTCCTCAAGCCATCGGCAGGACCGACATCTGCTGCTTTGTGCATGGAGGAACAGGTTGAGCACCGCCCGAGCCCTACAGAACGACCTCCAGCAGGCCACTGGTGTGACTGTCTCTGCCCAAGCGGTCAGAAACAGACACCTGATCAGCCGTCTCCGGTGTTCAGACATTTTTAACACCTCACTGGAGTCGTGCCACGTACCAGCCTGCCTTGAGACCTCCACCATCATCCCCGTCCCCAAAAAACTAAGTGTTTTCAAAGTGTTTCTTTAATTCTTTTGAGCAGTGTATATATTTTAAACTTTAAATAATAAATAGCCAGTCGGAACCCCCCGTGATGCCACATCAGTTAACTACTATTATTTTCCAGGACTAAACAAATCTGTTGTATTCATGTGTTAATTAACGCAGTTTGATTTAAAAGAATACACATTTAAATCAATGTTTATCCTTTTAATCAAACCATTGCCTCTCATTCATTTCTGTCCTTTAACAATGGGGAGCAAGGCCTAACAACAAATAGGCTAAACACGGATGCATGGTACATCTAAAAGGAAATAATGTAATGAATTGTATGCGAAAGAAAAACTGTAGATTATCCATTGGAAAAATAAACTGGATTTTGAGTTGAAATATGTCCTCATTTAAGATGATTATTAAGTCAAATGTAATACAAATTGTCTTTTTTAATGTCCATTTTATTTCTAAATTTTTTTGTTTTAAATCACCCTACAAAAGGAATATACATTGTTCCCATCATTTCAGGTAAGGTGAACAATTTATTTCATCTTCATTAATTCGCTACAAAATAAATTAAAAGACGTTTTCAGATACGTTCTTGACTCGGTCACTGTGGAGACGGATGATCATTTTCTCCGTCGCGCTTCAGGAGACCAGAGGCAGGCGGGCGGCGGCACTTTGTCCACGGACGGTTCACGCCGGACACTTCGGGCCACGCCGCCTGTCGCCGTCCTCTACGTTCAATCGGTCGACTGGATCCTTGTAATGGTTACAGGTACTGGAACCCAAAAGCACGACAAACACAGGAAAACAGGAGGAGGCTGTTTACTTCATGTTTTAGGCAGGGTCAAAACCGGGTGGTCCAACAAACAGGGCAACAAATCCAGAAGGGGCCGGCACAAATCTCAAGTCGGGTTTCCAGGAATTAGCTGGAAAGGATGGCGGTGACACACAAGACAATCTGGCAGAGGACAAGTGGAAGTGAGGGAGCTCAATATGAGGGGATGGGCTGCAGGTGAGAAGGGCGTGAGGACCAGGTGAAGGGAATGAGGGACAATCAGGTGAGGCTGACAGGATCTGGAATGACAGGAGAGTTAATTAAACATGTAAGAAGGATGAATTTAACTAGGAAGGTGGAGCATTCGTGACAATCCTGGCTTTTAAAATGAAAACAAGTGCAAAGGAATCAATGAAGCGGCTTACTGTGTAATATCTGACTGCTGTACTTTTGGTAAATGAGCAGCACAAAATACTCCAATGTACAGCTGAGTGTTAGTGGCTCCCTGAGATCAGAAGGCCAGTCGCATCTCAAGCATGTCATTATGCCATTTGTGTTCAAGTCATTTCCCCATAAGAGAAAATGACTGGTATTTTACCACCGATGGTGTGATTCAGTGGTTTAATGAACTGGTGTGTCAGAGGCTGACGTATGGAGGGCTAAAAATGACTTAATGACTTAAATGACTTAAATAAAACAATGACTAATGTTTTAATCTGCCGCAGCGCCAACATGAGCCGCGCTGACCTCACGGTGGAGAAATCAAACGCTCCCCTGGAGGTCTGCTGCGAGATGCCACTTATCAGCCAATCAAAAAGAAGGGCTGTGATGTCACGTAAACTCAGCTGTCAAAACAAGCAGGAGAGCACCTTGTTAACCTCTCGGTGTACTGCATGCTCAAAACATCATAGAATTGTTTATTAAGCGCTGCCCACATAGCATTTATCTTTTCATTTGCAGGCCTAGGAAAAGGACCCTCTCAATTTTTTTTAAAACAATACTTTGAACAAGTAAGATGTATTCTAAAGAATTTAACATAAAGACAGGACATTTGTGCAATAGAATTAGACATGTTTTTGTAAATGAGAGTAGAGTTATTAAAAACATTTTAATTCTTTAAGGTAGCAAAGATGCCTCGTAAAAGACCTTTGCCAGGCCAGAATGCAGGTACAACATGGGTACAATGCCAAATTAATTCAAATTTCCTGATATTTGAGCCACCAACGCGTGTGGCTGCTGCGTGCGCGTCAACATTTTGGTCACCCCCGACAAAATCTCACTCCAAGGTTTTTTGAAAAGTTGGCAGCTCTGCTTGTGCTTGTGTAAGTGTATTACATTACACATTATTCACAGCTTGTGTAGCTCGGCGTCACAGCGAGACGTAGAATACATCAGCTTTAATTAAAATAATAGAAAGAACATAATTAAACTGATATGGTTGACTCTTTGCTCTAAACTGATGAGTTATAATTCCTAATAGATTTATTATGTCAGTGACTATTTGGGCATATGCCATTTCCACATCGTGAGAACAGACTCTGATATTCACCGCATGCCCTGCAATTGGTAAACTGCATTTATTATATTTTATCTTGAATTAACACCTTGCGCCTGAGACTCCGCCAACCACCTACGTTGCAGTTTACATCCATGTATGTCATCATAATTTATCATAATTTTTATCCTGTGAGACATTCGTGGTTAAAATTGTCGGTTAGCACATGAATTATTGAGTCATGGCCCAAAATGTGACGTCCCTCTTGGTCTCATCTCTCCCCTAAAAGAAGGATTCAGCGAAGACATTATTCACAAACAAATGATGTGTGTACAAAAACAAACAGGTTTTTAATTAAATACTACAAATTGAAGAACAAAATAATAATACAAACAAAAATCAGGGGAAAAAATCATTTCCATTTGTTCTTCATTGTTTTAGTTTCTATTGCATTTGAATGGCATGTGATCCACAGCATGACAGGCATTCATCTACATTCATTCATGCACTGCATTTAAAACAATAAAGTGCTGGCTCACCAATCTAGAATCACAGAGACAATAACCCTCTTTGAGACCGTGGGAATACAAACACACACACACACACACGCGCACACATACATATACACGCGTGTGTGAGTACATTTCTACACACAATCACCGACGAGCAGGCAATAGTTTGACATACGTCTGTGCTTTATTGAGTAGATGCTCTTAGTTTGGAGAGCTTGCTCCTTGTAAGTCGTGCCGTACAGAAATTACTTAAGAAAAAACCTCTGTCACGAGAATCGGTTTCAAATATTGAAACTACATTTTTTGCCGCACTAGCATTTTCGAAGCAGTTTTTTATGAATCTTCTGATATTGTAATAAAGTCCTGAAATACTTTTTGAGCCATCCTGAGTGCTAAATTGAGAATCGTCTTCATGCGTTCCTTTCTCGTTTAGAGTGAAGATGCTGCAGTACATGGGATGCATCGTTTTATTTTAACTGTGATATTGAATAAATAATCAAGCATTTTAAATGGTATTGATATTGTAACATCCCCAACTGGTGTCAAATCTGATATCATTGCCGTGCATTGATTTGCTTGTGCACTGCTCTTCTGCTTTTCCCCAGATTCTTTGTTTCCATTGAAATCTTTCTAAATTTGGCATTTTACGATTAAAGAAAGCGTTTCTAATCATGTTCAACAATTCACTGAGAAAATATCAAAAAAATGTCATGATTGTTAGTGAAATTCATTTCCACACAACCTTGCACTGTTCTTTTTTAGTCTTTTTAAATCAAAGAAAGTGCTTCAATGGAGTCATAACACACCAAAAATTCGACTCTGTGCACCCTTTTTACTGTCCACCGACTCATGATTCATGCTCCATGCTCCTTGTGTTTGACCTGAAGAGCGTAACAACGGCGTCTCCAGCGCTCCACGACCTCACCGAGAACCAAAAACGGGCAAAAAACTGAAGAGAAATAAAATGAGGAGTCTGTAATTTTTTTGTCCACCCGGTCCATTTGTGTTTTTCATCCGCGACGTCTCCGATCAGCACCCTGACCACGCGGCCCGGGAAACAGTCACAAGCTGAAAAGGTCAAACTGGCCATGTGGCTGGGCGCCGCATCGATGACCGGCGGACACGACGGCGTCTCTACTTCTGACGGCGTCTCTACTTCTGACGGCGTCTCTACTTCTGACGGTCACTTCAGCCGGTCACTCTGTCAGAGAGAGCGAGACTGGCGTCCGGCCGTGTTGGGTGACGGGCACTTGGACGCCTTTCTGTCCCGTTGCTGCGCAGAGCGATGGAGGAAGTGCACGTTAGTCACATCGGCGGGATTATGAAGTTACGCCAAATACATACAACCCAATATCAGAATATCAAACACACGATTCTATATGTAGTAAAATATTTTACATTTATTCCAACACTGACATAATAAGGACATCTTATTCATATAATTCAGTATATTAGTATATACATATATATATCATCTAAATAAAATGTGTATAATAATATAATAATATATAAATACCATCTAATGTAATTATACAATATAAATATCAGAAATATATTATAATAAAATATAAATATCATATAATATAAATCACATATTTATATATATATATATAATCTAATAGAACATGCTTAATAATATACTTATAATATAATAATATATACTATTTGTATTTATTTTTTGTGGATCAAGGTGGGCGGGGCCAGGCCCGTGGCCCTCGATGGGTCAGCCGCCACTGACCAGAGGTCTTTAATAAAGTGCTTAAATAATGGAAATTAACAGTTTTATTTATACATATAATCTGAGAAAAAATATAACTTATTGTTGAATATCTGGCTGCTTTATTTAACACTTACGGTACCAGAGGGCTGCAACTATTTGGAGCTCTAAATTATGCGCTGTGTCATCATCCTATGCACCAACTTTTTTTACTCTTTGGATGTTAATTATCTTTTTACTTTATTCAATTAACTGTATTTCATCTACTTGTGTATATTTATTTTCTTCTTTTTCCTGACTTGTTGTGTAGTTTTCTGTAATGTTTAATGTAGTGTGCTCTGTATGCTCTGCAGGTTTTCTTGCATCGTGAAAATATTTGGAAAATGAAATATTCCAACAACAAAAAAAGTGGAATAAAGGGAAAGAAAGTGAAACTGAGGTTGAACTACGGAGGTGACGAATCTTACCCAATCGGTACTTCTCTTTAGCTTCAGCTCTCTCTTTGGCATCAAAGTACCAAACTGTGATGGCGTAGCTGGAAACACAAGAAGCATAAAAGAGATCTTATTATTAACGCGAAGATGAGGCATAGTCATCGTCGTCAGTACAACATGTAACTGGTTTGGGGAAACATTCGCTGTTTTCTTGAGTAAAAGAAAAAGTTGAAAAGTTGATGCAAAAGTGCAAAAGAATGTTCAGGAAATTTCTGTGACAATAAAATAAAAATGAAGTGAAAGTTAATTTGCAGTCCAATCTGGTTTGTTTCTATTTAAGAGTTTTATGGGAGTAGAAAAAAACATCAAAAATGTTATTATAATGGCAGAAAGTGTTCTTTGAAGGTAATCTCTAGACAGCAGATTACACAAATACAAGTGTTGTCTGACGGTAAACAGCTGGTGTCCCGCAGAGGCACCATGTCCACAGTTTCTAGTTCCTCCAGGGGGGCTGTGTTGTTTATTCCCGTCTCTTAACGTCCGTGCCTCTCCAGCTTGGGGTTCTGCAATCGAAACCCCCCCCCCCACACACTCTCTCTCTCTCTCTCTCTCTCTCTCTCTCTCTCTTTCTTCCGACAGGAAACACGTACTTCCTGCCCCACCTCGGCCCCCAGCAGGCCGACGGAGAGGATGAAGAGGAGTGAAAGAGTACGAGTCACGTGACCTCGATGGACACGACTATGATGTCAATTACAGTGTGTGTGTGTGTGTGTGTGCGAGAGAGTGTGTGTGTGTGTCCAAGGGATAGCTCGCCTGTATCGGTCTAATATTGATTCTTTTTTTTTTAAAGCATCCGTGATAGAAGTAGAAGATAGACAGGCAGGACTCCGTGCTATAGCCCCAATCAATATATATATATATGTGTGTGTGTGTGTGTGTGTGTATGTGTGTGTCTTCTGCTATTTAACCCTATTTGATTATACATTTTTAATGGAAGTAGCAATCAACTTTTGTTTTCAATGTTGTTAAATAATTGATCGACTCGTTCTAATGTTGTCCAGTACATTTGAATTAACATGGTGTGATAACGCACATGCATGTTCAGTACAGAGTGTACTCAAATATGCAGGTAATCTAAAAGTCCTACCGTGACTTTGTGAGAGTGTGTGTGCCCGTATTTCATATCTCATTAGAGGAGTCACTGACCGCGTGGCGTAGGCCGGCTTCACTTCGTGAGGGTTCCTGCGGTCCGACCAGAAGATCAGCAGCCGGTCAAACAGAGGCTCGATGTTGGCCACCATGTTTTTGCCTTCAGGGAAGATCTGCAGCAACCCGCCTTGTTTCTGCACAGATAAACACACACACACACACACACACACACACACACACACATTTTTAATTTGTGGTGCTCGTTTTACACATTTTAAAAACAAGAGACTAATATTGGTCAATGCTCCACCTTGACGTCCCAGTCCTTGTTGAGATAGTAGATGCAGGTGATGCAGCGGCCGTCGCCATTCGGGTTGTCAACATGGCGGACGTAACCCGTGCCGTTGCCCGGGTAACAAGCAACCATAGCCTGAAACAGAAGCAGTGGAGAGGTTAGCTGCGTGCCCAACATCAACATCAACATCAACGTGATCCGTCTGGGTAAGATTTAAAGGAGCAGTGTGTATTTAGCATTTAGGGGGCATCTATTGGCTGAAATGTAAAGTTACATTATTAAGTGCTGTAGGCCCGAACACTTTTCCAGTTTAAGTGTTAAAGCCACTAGGGGGCGATGTTAGGACGCACTGTGCAATGCCTTTGTCTATTTCAATGGTTTTAATCCATGCTCCGTGACACCAAAGCATAACATTAAAAATGTCCAATACAATTACATTACACATTGTTTATGTGCCTTTTAATGTTACTGTGCCACCGTGTGTTCAAATGTAGGAACTGCATGTCCCGATTTACCGGGTGTTTCCCCTCAAAGATAGCAGAAAGCAACACAACTATCTTTTTTTTTGCTCCAACAAGTACGTTTTTTCACCGGAAAAATAAGACATTACGTTTTTGTGACTTTAGAACAGATGGAGCGAGTCCTCGTGACACGGCGGGCCACCGTGTTTCTACGGAGGCCCGGAACGGACAAAAAGCAAACAGACATCCTGGTTGTCAGACAGGCCTGGCACGCTTCATGGGGTGGCAATCTGCAACTACACCCACTGAAATCTACAACCACACCTGCAACCACACCCACTAAAATCTGCAACCACACCCACTGAAATCTGCAACCACACCCACTGAAATCTGCAACCACACCCACTGAAATCTGCAACCACACCCACTACAATCTGCAACCACACCCACTAAAATATGCAACCACACCCACTACAATATGCAACCACATCCACTGCAATCTGCAACCACAGGTGTACTATTTGCATATTTAACAAAATACCCCCATGATGCAATTTTTAAAACATACAAGCAGAGAGCTCCAAAAATGACCTGCAGATAGAGTAAGTATATATATATATATATACTTATATATATGTTCAAACAATAGTCTCTTGCTGGTATGTCCCCCTGCTTGATGTCCAGTGCTGCAGAGCGTTCTCTGGGGAGTAAAGACTTCAGTGGAGGAGCATTCCAGACCGGAGGACCGAACATGAACTGCACCCCGAGTGAAATGTGAAGTTGAGCCAAGCCCGCGTCCCTTTGACGTATCATCGGCTCGTGAGTGGTGTAAATAGTTTCCAGTGGCCGTGGCGACCGTTCAGTCTTTCCTGCCGTTGCGCCAGAGGAGGAACATATGATTCACCGACTGACATCATCCTTCGCCGTTAGAGAGAGATTCCAAGTGGTGACAGTCGGCCGCCTCGTCGGGTCATAAACCTTCTGGCTTTATCTCTCCGGGCTACAAAAGGAAGATCCCGTCCTCGACTCATCACGTTCTGCACGGTGGAGCAAATGTTTCCGTATCAGGAGTCCGAGCGTCGCTTCAGCTCCATCCCTCGGCGCCATCATTCACGACTAACGGGTTCTGCACCGCCGCGGTATCGATCCGACTCCCGCGGCCGCGATCCTTTAAGACGCCGTAACACAGAGCGGGAGCCTCGCGGCCCCGAGGACGCGGCGCGCGGCGCACGGCGTTTACAAGACGAATGCACCCTGTTCTTGTGTGGTTTGTAAAACTCACATTTAGAAAAGAAAAGGGGGCGTTTTGTGTCAGAGGAGGTTTTGGTCACCCTCCTCCTCCTTCTCATTCACAGTGTGACTCCACTTTCCATTTTCCATGTGTCCATTTTCAGCTCTCATTACCGACTGAAGTCCGCAGTGAGAGCTCATTAACTTCCGGACCTTTGGCTCCACACCTGCAGATTACTCTTTTATGAAATTCAATACGAACTAATGCAGTGCCCATGCAAGGCGTGTGACTGCTCGGCCCCCTGGGAGTTCACCATTCATCGACTCTAGCGGAGTGAAGAAGAGTTTGGTTGTCACGTCAGTATATCCAGCGTCCAGACACAGAGCATCCAGTGCTCGTATTTTCATAATGTATTAACGCGTCTATAAATCCGAAACTGAACTCACGCCGCCGAGCGAGAAGCGGTTCAGATGAACGGTTCATGAGATAAGCGAAGGATACGACACGCGTGAACCGATGCCGCGCTTTATAGTTCGATAAATCACCTCCACGGATATTATCTCTACATTATATGAGGATGAGTGGTTATGCATGGTGCGCATGCATTACAAAAAGGGTGTTGTCACAGTTTAAAGCTTTTATCGAACTGGTAACTGTCATTAACTACGATTAATATGCAACACACACACACACACTCTGAAGGGACATAGGATTGGTAAGCTTGGTGAAACGTGTGTGTGTTGTGGGACGCTCTGATTATCATCAACACCGGGGCAGAATTGTAAACATGGATTACATTTCATACTGATATCTGTATCGTACTTCCTTGACTCATATCATGAGAAACAAGTCTGACATCAAATAGCTTTATTAAAAAAAAAAGTTGTAATTAAAATCGTGCTCAGCCCTTATGAGTCAATTATGCCAAAACCCCAAACGCACTCAGGCAAGAGTCACCTCTGAACATCAGGATGGAGAGGCAGCGTGTGTGTGTGTGTGTGTGTGTGTGTGTGTGTGTGTGTGTGTGTGTGTGTGTGTGTGAGCATTTTAGGGCTGCAGCTAATAATTATTTTCATTATTGATTAATCTGATGATTATTTTCTCAATTGATTCATTAATTATTTAGAAAAATGTCATTAGAGTTTTAAATGAATACTAGGTTTAATTAAGATGATGTCACATGGGACATGCAGTCAAAAACAGAAAGATATTCATTTTACAACTAAATATAACTTGGAAAAATACATTTGCTGATAGAACTTTTTGCCAATCGTCTCATTGAATAATTGACTAATTGTATTTTAATTTACACTAGGCAAAAATCACAACATTGTGTACATAAAAAAGAATTTACTTCTTAATTCACCCAATTTGTCATGGAAAGTTTAAATTTTGAGAAACTATTTAATTATATTGAAATGATAAGGCGGACTAATTAATGTTAGAACTCAGTTAAAATCACAGAGCTAACTAAAAAATTAAAAAAAGGACGTTACTTTGAGTTATATCGTCATGCGTTTCTGCCATTAATACAATCTCGGAACACCAATATGAACTGGTAATGATACGACACTGTGGCGACTGGGGGTCGTTAGGCTCAGCTGGGAAGAGGCCTAATTGGCCTCAGCTGCAGGGGATCAGCTGATTAGTGTCTCCGCCCTACATGAGGCGTCATATAGGCCGTCAATCAGCGTACTTGTGCGTCCTTTCCTCTCCTTGTGTACTTTCCTCTACTTGTGTCCTTTCCTCTACTTGTGTCCTCGTGGACTCGTGTCCTCGTGGACTCGTGTCTCCTCACCAGTCTCAGCCCGGGTACATGTTCACATTCAAAGTCCTCTTCTCTCAAAGCACGGTCAAAATACCCGGATGTGACTCGATCCTCCCACTTTCCGGAGGATGCGTCACGGGAGACTTGTGCGTACTCTGGCCAGCAGATATCCCAGAATGCATTTCACCAGCAACCGGAAACAATAGCGGAGGAGAAAATAAACTACTGAAAGTTGACTTTTTATAAATACGACTGTTGTTGAGTCACAGAATGTCATTTTAGGATGTTTTGTTTATTTGACTGTAAAGAATAATTTACAGTGAATAATTAGAGTAAACTCAGGAGCAAGAACAGCTGATGTGGTGACATCATCAAGTCAGCTGCTGGTCCAAGAGCAGAAAGACCGTCCTCCCGTTGTCCCGTCCTCCGGAGTCTGGACTCCCAAGACCAGACTCCAAAAGAACACAAGTCTGTAGTCGTGTACTTTGAATTGAGAAACGGCCATAGGGATGGAGGCACGACGCAGGAGAAGAGGCACAGTCCAAATAAAAGACATGACGCAATATCATCCTTAAATGCTCATCCTACACGTGACAGGCAACCGACAGATACGTCTTCATCTGAACTCAAACCTATAGCAACAAGGTCAATGGGAATTATTTATAAAAACTATTCTTGAGAGGTATACATGTAATTAAAAACATTAATATGGAAGATGTATGTAGTAATATATATAAATATATTGTTTTTATTTTATTTTATTTATTTTTTATAAATGTTCTGATTTATTTTGATTTCAATTTAGGATAGGAATTCATAAGCAGTTTTTGCTTCTACCTATACCTTTTTCTCTTTTGTACATTATATAGGATAATATACTATTGTATTTGATTTGATTGACTGAATAAAATACACAAACAAACAAACAATGTAAACGTCCCTCTCTCCATCATCCACCCTTGTATACCAGCAGGCCGGTCGCTGCACAGCGGGCGTTGCCATGTGACTTCTGGCTCATGGCGAGCTCCGGTCGGGTCGCCTGAGGACGAGCTGCTGCTGCTGCAGCAGACGCTCATTATGCCGGTCTGCTGCTGCATCGCCCCGTTCACACTCCCCTCCGTCTCTCCCCCCGCGTTACAAGACGTATCCACCTTTCCCCATCGCTAACGCTGTGATCTCGCCTACTAGAAGGAATCAGGCGACAGAGATCATTCCCTCTGATGCTGCAGGCAGCATTATATTTGAGAGCATTGCCCTCTTCTTCTTCTCTCTACGTCTCTTTTTCGTACACAATGCAAAGCACTACTCTGTATGGGCCTGTTACCATGGCGACGACTGGGAAATATGCGGTTTAAGTGGCAAACGAGAGGATTGATAAAGAAGACGGAGGAGAGGAGGACAGGGAATAGGAAAGGAGGTTAGAATAAAAGACGAGGACGGAAAAAAAGGACAACAACCCGCGGTGACCTTCCACGTGGCTTTAATCCTCCCTGATCGTCCTCTTTTATTCTATTGCTTTTGCTTTCTCTTTCGTGCAGTCAATCATTGCTGCATCCTGCACTCTTCTCCACCAGCATACATTTTGTACGTTCACTTTTTAGCTAAACGGAGAGACGCGCCCGGGGAGCAGTTGGCATCAGATAAACACGCATTACGTCCCGATAAGCCAGAAACAGAAATACACACATATAAAACAATGCAATCCAACAACGCTGGCAAACCGACAATACAAATTGTTGGCAGCCTCGGAATAACATCTCATCTAAATATGACGAATAGCCGGAAATCTAACGCAAAAAGAAAGCTTAGGCGACGCGCAGGTGAAGCGAGGCGACGGCTTTGGTGCGTTGTCGGTTTCGCAGATTAAATCCACTCGAGTCCCAAAAAGGATTGAGAGTCGAAGCGTTGAGAGATAAAAGAGGGTTTCTGTATCTCTTACTCGGCGATGGACGCAGTAGATTGCAACTCCAGCTGGAGACAGACGCTGAAAGTATTTTGCACTCAGACTCGACTCGAGTCGAGCAATAAAAGCGTTATCATCCCGACGTCATGTCTGGACGTTGCAGAGGCAAATGCATTGGGAGGAAAAGGGGGATGTGTTGTAATGTAGAGGATGACATCATCCATTAAAAGGTGGGGAAACAGAAAGATAGAGATGAAGATTTTTTTTTTGTTGCTAATTTTCACATCTATAAAGTTCATTTAGTCATTTATTGAGAATGACGCATCTACAAATAGCAGAAAACAGATTCAGGATGAAGAATTTTGGAAATGGGCTTCAGTCGGAAGTTTAGAGATTTCTCCGTCCGGCAAACAACGTCCTGTGGTCTCTGAACAATTAGAATAATTTAAAATGCGATATATGTAAAATATCAAGAGAAGAAGCTGGGGCGTGCAACGTGTAGTCACAGTGAAATAAAGAATAAAACATGCGGCTTACGTGGCAGAATATATGACCTTAAGTAAATAAACAAAACGCACAAAAAGCTCCCACAACCTCAGCGCTGTCTGCATGCGTGAAACTGTGTGTGTGTGTGTGTGTGTGTGTGCATTAGAGAAGACCATTTCCTCATAATTAAATGATGTCAGACTGCTTGTGACTTCTGCTAACTTTGAAGACATAAACCAGACTCCTGCATGACTCCCTCTCACCTGACCTGACCCCCCCCCCCCCCTGCTCTCACCTTAGTGCGCCCGTTGATGACGCAGTCCCCCAGCTGTCCGTTGGCGGCGCTGTGCATGACGGCCTCGTCGACGTACGCCATCAGCGCCCCGATGCTCTCGCACCCGGGCTCCCGCCCCTCCACCCAGGCGATCTGGTCGCCCCGGATGTTCCGGGAGGGAACGCTGTTCTGGCTCACCAGCTGCCCGCCACGAAACTTCCCGCTGCGGTTCAGGAGCTCCACCTCCTCCAGCATCCTGCCGCCCAGCTGGGGGCCCAGGAAGTCGTCCTTCACGCAGATGCCGTAGTACTTCATGCAGGGCACGATGTACCGCTGGGCGATGTGCTCCGCCGACCAGCCGGCCCCCGCGGGAGACGGCGGGGTCGGGATGCAGAGGGCCGAGGCGGCGGCGGCGGTCGCTGGGCCCGAGGGGGCCACGTTGTGTCCGTTAGCGTGAGGCGTGAAGGGGGATTGGGGCGTGACGCGGGGAACAAGGCCGAGTTGGTTGGAGCTGTTGCTGCAGTGGACCCCTCGGACCCCTCTGGGGGCCTCGGGACATTTGTGAGCATCGATTCCATCTCCCGGCCTCCTCCGCTTAAAGTCAGAATCAACCGAAGGGAAAACCTGATCCAGGGGGCCCTCTGACCCCAATGACCCCATGATGAGACCCCCAAGAGGCCCCGTGTCCCAGCGATCCCCACCTCTGCGTTTCTGTTGTTGTTGACTGGCTCTCGGGTCTCCATGGATCCTCCACGCCAGTGAGGGGTCTCCGCGGCTCTCCGCCAGGCAGCCTCTGCTGGTGGGGGGGTAACGGTTCACTTGTGCCGGGTGACCGTTCGGCGGGTGAGCCCAGACGTGCGCGTGCCTCCCCTCCACGGTGTCAGACGGGGACACCACCCCCACCCCCACCTCCACCCCTCCGCCGTCGCTGTACAGCGACGCGCCCGCCGTGGCCCACTTCGTCGGGAGGAACTCCGCCGCCGTTGGACTCCCGACTGGCGGCGGCGGTACGCAGCGGCAGCGGCAGCAGCCTTTGAGCCCCATGTCCGCTCCGCACGTGCAGCGGCGGCGGCGGCGGCGGCGGCTCCGGCTCTCTGATGTTCCGGGCACGAGCTGCTGCTGCTGGCCGCTCGCGCCCGTCTCGCGCGCGGCTGAAACGGCGACTGCACCGCGGAGGAGGAGAGCGCTCGGGTTTAATAGGTCCCCGTGTCCCAAGCTCTCCATTTCACCTCGTCCTCTTCTGGCTGCGCACGTAGCTCACGTCCTCGCTTCATTTTTTTTCTTCCTTTTCTTCTAGCGGAGTCGCGGCTCTCTCTGACGGGGGAGAATGTAAGTCACAGCCACTGGAAGTTTCATGTCCGAGTCCTTCACGTACTTCACGACTGATCGATACTTTGTTTGCGTCAGTCGCATAAACAACGCGAGGCTGTGCGGGAAATCTGCGGAGAGAGAAATGATACTTTAGCGCTATTTATAGCACGGTGCGCACCACTTGTCACAGTGAGGTGTAGTAAATCAATCTAGATTCATATGGTGCAGAATTTATAGGCTACAGGCCCAATGAAAACTAAATAAATACTAAATAACTGGACTGTCTTCTCTGGGTTATTATTATGTTATTTATTGCAGAGATAGTATCCGATGTAAAGTAACGCACACACATTAGAGTTAAGTCGTAAATGTGTCACCAAGTAGGCAACAACATTCCTTCTGTAGCCTTATTAATATTCGACAGCTGTGAAATACATATTAAAAATACATTATATATTATCTGTCAAGCTATTTGAAGACAAACTTTGCTGCCTTCTTTAAAAAATAAGCGCCAACGTCAACATTATTCAGTTTTCTTTTTAAACTCACATTTCAGAGTGAGAAATACACTCTACGTGCTGCTGTAATATAAACAATTTAAATACAATTTAAAAAAAGCACGTGCAGTTTGACGTGAGCCCAGTCCTCAGCTCACCTCCCGCGGTCCACAGCGAAGCGTACGTGACACTCAGAGCGCGAGAGCTACTTCCGGGTCCGTCCTGCCGGGCTGCCTCCCTCCGACGGGTCCGTTATGATTCTTATGAACATGAAACCCGGAGGCGACCCGAGGCGTTCAGCGGGGACGGCTCGGGTCGCACGAGGCGCCCCGACACCCCCAAAAAGGCTCCGTTGTGTCGGCGAGTGACCCCGCTGTCACCCCCCTCAGCGCCTCCCTCTCTCGCTCTCTCGCTCTCTCTCTCTCTCTCTCTCTTTATATATATATATATATATATATATATATATATATATATATATATATATATATATATATATATATATATATATATATATATATAAATATATTGATAAATATATAAAAATATGAATGTATATTATACATATATTTATATATAAATATATTTATATATAAATATAAATATATATAAATATATATTTATCAAACATATTTATATATAAATATATTGATACACATATAAATATATTTATATATTATATATAA
>CM070099.1:20011916-20021916 GCA_036178185.1 Liparis tanakae | reverse complement strand
TATATATATCTTAATATTTTGTATATATATATATATATATATATATATATATATATATATATATATATATATTCTGTTTTGAACTTGCAAGAAAATAAATAAATAAATGAACCTAAATCAAAACATTGCACAATGGCGCCCTCCGGTGGCGTATCGTTGTAACTGCATATTGTTTTATATATCATTAAAGGGGAAATGTCGACAATAAACTTAAACCTACAAAATAAATAAATTAACATACTAAACTCAACTAAACCCAACTCAACCCAACAAAACTCGTGTGTGATTCCGAGTTCATTGTTTACCTTCAGTCGCATGGTGGCGCTAAATATTTTTTGCATACCTTTTCTTTTTACGACACCGGGCCTCGCGCGAGCCTCTTCCGGGTGTCGTCGTCGTTGACTACCGGGGGGGGGCGGGGTTAGAGTTCAGAGTGCGTGCGACGTTCGTGTCGTTGCCTTCCACTCAGATCGGTGCATATTTAGCACATTTAGCACATTTTAGCTCGTAATGCGATGTCTTTCTTCCGTGTATTCATGAGGAGGCAGTTGCCGCCGGCCGTGTGCCACTTCGCCCGGGCGGTGACGCTCCTCCGGCCGCCCGCCGCCGCCCCGCTGAGGAGGAGGCTGCACGGCTCGTCCCGGCTGCGGCTCGGGGAGCAGGGACCGTGGGGGAAGATCCGCGGGGATCACCCGCTGCAGCAGCCGCTCACGGACCTCGACAAGGCGGACGCTTTGGTAGGAAAACGACACTTGAAATAATAATGAAACTGAATATATAATATGATAATAATATCACGGTTGGTTTTCCTTTCGTTTCCTCTACTCCTGTTGCAAAATGTGCATTAAAGCAACTAAACATCCACAATAAATACGTTTTTTTAATCATAATACATCTGTTTCCAATTAGAGGTTGATGTTCTTAATATTGTTATTCTCCATTTTTTGCAGATGCTGAGAAAGTCCCACGAGACAGGTAAGGTAACCTGACCAAAAAAGTCATACTGGAAATGCGTGCGAGGTTCAGGGTTCAACCAGACCATGAACTTCGCACAGCAACGTTGATCTCATGTAAATGCTTCATTGTAGGCAAATCAACTCCTGGAAGGTGGAGCAAGTTGAGAGCAAGACGCGCGCGATCAGACGCAGACGGATCTCTCTTATTCTGCCCGTTTTGTGATATCCATGCCTAAAAGGGGGATTTCCTTTATCTGGCAACACTGAGATCAGTCGACCAATGACTGTTCAGGTGGAACGTATGGGAGATACCATTTACAAAACTTGTAAGGGGTAAAAACTTGTGAAAGACCCAGAGAAACGGAAATATCCGACGAAGCAAAATCCCGGACGTTTTTGGAAACCCTGCCGGACGCTTTTTTTGGGTCTCAAAAAGAGGACATGTCCGGGGAAAACCGGACGTCTGGTCACCCTACATAAAGGATACAATAGATGCTGAGTTAATTTAAAGCGACACTATGTAACTTTTCCCCTGTAGCGCCCCCTTCAGGTATTTAACATCTGGCTCTCGAGCCATATATGGCTCTTCCGGCTGTCTGCTCCCAGCTGATCGAGACGGGCTTCGTTCAGACCCGGCCCGGTGTTCTCCACAGCGGCATATCACTCCGGAGCAAATAAAAAGTCACCTGCGAGCGTGGACTGGCACTATATGACGTTGCGTAACCACTACCAGACAGCAAGTTTAAGTACTTCCTGTTCCTCAACCGGAAGTACCGAGCCGGTCCCAGCATCTTACATTCAGTAGTTTTCTGGCCACAGACCCCCGATGTCAGTGGCGGAGGCGCAAATCAACATATTAAAAGTCATTGTAGCGGCACAATTTTTTTCAAGCTGTTATTTTAAGGTGAAAAAGTTAC
This sequence comes from Liparis tanakae, assembly GCA_036178185.1. NCBI lineage: Eukaryota > Metazoa > Chordata > Actinopteri > Perciformes > Liparidae > Liparis > Liparis tanakae. Next base: position 20,020,043 of record CM070099.1, on the reverse strand, counting down.
ATAGTGGGCTTTAAGAGTCCAGGTGCAGTTGTATAAGTGTGCAGGGCAATTAATTGACTAACTGCTTTTCAGTCAATCAATCTAATGTGCGATTTATTTGGCATAATACTCAAAATTAAGAGAAGAAATATATCGCAATCTCCATCTCTGCCTTTGATTTCTTGTAAAAAACTGCAACGTTGACCTCGGGTTGCAGTCATTGTAGCTTCATCGAATATAAACTTAAATTATACAGTTTTTATATAATCCCAGTCCCAGTGTGCTGTTATTGAGGGGAAAACAATGCAAAATGTTCGCTCAAATAATAACAGTGCATTCAATTCAAGGTACTCAAAGACACTTTACATAACATGATTAAAACGTCCTAAAATCTATACTATGAAGATAACTCAAATTACCAATAATAACAAAAGAGCATACAACCTTGGAACTCTACAGCGTACTTGACAAAGAGAAAGTCTCAGATTTTTTTTCTGAAAAGTCATACTCTCTTCCATTTCCTCTTTGCAGTGCATTGTGGGATAGCGCTCATCGACAGCATGCTAAACACTCAATTAGGTGTTTGAGTGTGTGTACTGACCTCCCTGAGTACCTGCCTATACATAGTATGTACTGTATTATGTAATAGGGACATGGCTTCTTATCCATGTATGCTTTGTGTCTTATTAGGTCTTAGAATATTAAAACTTACCAGAAGGTTTTGATAAGCGCAGGCAGCTCAGGCCGTAATTCATATTTTTTTTTTTTTTTTTGCAGGATTCCTCTCGTGGTTCCGGAACGGTCTGCTGGCGACCGGCGTCGGAGTCATCGCGTTCGTCCAGAGCGAAGTGGGACGAGAAGCGGGATACGGTACCGGCGCCCGCTTCGGTGTTTTATGCAGAATTCAGCCGACTGGAAGTCGGATAACAAACTCGTGATTTTTAAGATTTATAGTGCTGCCAAATTATTCAAAGCTACAGTGGATTTAAGAAAAATAAAGTCTTGCAAATCAATAAATGATAATGAAGTAATACACATTTTATAAAACGAGAGCATCTGCACCAATATTCAGAAAAAAAATCCTAAAATCAATTTCTAAGAACTTTTATTTTATTCAGCAAATGAATAATTTCACACGAATTTCTACAATTGACTAAAATCACCATACGTTAATAAAGAACTGATATTCTTTTATATATCTGGCTGTAAACAATGATGTCATGGTTACTTCAAGGGTTATTTTAATAAATAAAAAAATATTTAATTTTATTCAGCAAATTAATAATTTCACAAGAATTTCTCCAATTGACTAACATCCCTTTATGTTAAAAAGAGCTGATATTCTTCTATTATTCTAGCTGTAAACGATGATGTCATCATTACCTGATCACAGGTTATTTTAATTATCAACAAAAATTATGATTTTATTCTATTTAGCAAACTAATAATTTCACAAAAGATTCTACAATGGACTCGAATTACAATACGTTAATAAAGAGCTGATCTTCTTTTATATAACTAGCTGTAAACAATGATGTTATGTTTATTTAAATTATTTAAATCGTCATTGAGTTTGAGCCACAGTTATGTGGGAAAAAACATCAAATCGGCCAACTGTTACTAAATCTATCCACGAGGTTCAGATTATTTAAGTCTGAGTTACACGTATTACAATTCTTGAGACGAGGGAGCGGGAACTTTAATTTAAATTAAAAAAAATTGACAAATTCTACAGTTTCTTTCACTTTTTCCACGATGAAGACGAAGATGTGTTTTCCCCCCCCAGCCTTCTTCATCCTGGGCGGCGTGTGCGTGTCGTTCGGCGGCGCCACGTACGTCGGCAGCCTCTTCGCCCTGCGGAGGCTGATGCTGCTGTCGGTGCCGGCGCTGCTGCTGCAGGGCGCCGCGGTGAGCGCCGTCGCCCTCCTGTGGCTCTGCGCGGTATCGCTGTACGTCGGCCGCCTGGAGGTGGAGATCATCCGCGAGGGGGAGGAGTTCGACGAGGAGGAGGACGACCACGACAAGGAGTGCCGGGAGTGCCGCGACAGGCGCGAACACGGCGGCCGACATCACGGCAGGGAGGACGGGGACGGCAAGCGGCCGAGCAAGTAGACTAGAGGGTGTGTGTGTGTTGCTTTGATTCAGGGTGTGTGTGTGTGTGTGTGTGTGTGTGTGTGTGTGTGTGCTGCTTTGATTCAGGGTGTGTGTGTGTGCGTGTGTGCAAGCGTTCTACATACTCATATGTAGGCTGATTCAGACTTATTCACCGTTACATCGACAGAGATGATTTGTCGAGGTGAGAAAAACCCTGTCAGACCTTTTGGAGAATATCGTTCTTTTTTTTTTTTAAGTACGATTTATTATAATTATATATAAATATTCAACGCTGCTTCACTTGCATTATCAATCCGTCTCGACCTGTTCTTCGCGTTGTCGGGCACAGTGCAAAGCTTCACCGAGATCCCCACATCTGTTCCTCTAAGTTCAGTTTGCACTACCATATATATATATATATTTATATATATATATATGTGTATGTGTATGTATATAATTTATATATATATATATACATATATATATATGTATGTATATAATTTATATATATGTATATAATTTATATATATGTATATATATCTATATACATATATGTATGTATATATATGTATATATGTGTGTGTGTATATATATGTATATACATATATATATGTGTATATATGTGTGTGTATATATATATATGTGTGTGTATGTATGTATGTATATATATATATATATATATATATATATATATATATATATATATATATGTATATAGTTCTCACTCCGCTGGTTTCATAATTTTCTTTCACTACTTGAATCTTTTATACAAGTCTTGAAATTAAACAAGCTAGTTTGAGATCTAGTAATACTATGCATGTTCAGGGCTGTCTTTTTATCAATGAGGGCTTGGGATGTTTTTGTTTTAATTGGTTTTCTTTTACTGTTTTTTTCCCCATATATAATTTTTTTTTTTAAGTTATTGTAGTGATTAGATTTTTTTTTCTTTTTAAAGAGAGTATTTTTCATATATTTGTCTATGTACAGTACCTACATGTGACCATACAACCATCTGGCGTTCACTATAATGACTGTTTTAATGGATGGGATGAGTTGATGCTAGAGTTAGTCTGTAGACGGGGTCACATTCATTTCTCTTCTGTACATAAAGTAATAAAAGCGATAATAAATCTATGCTGGTTTACACTTCAGAGTCGTCATGATTTCGCTTTCACATTTGATGTACGTGGACGTGTTCTTCCCCATGCAGCTTTTGACTCGTTAGCCGTCTGCAATATATTTCAAGATACAAAAACATCTGGAGTGTAAGTTGAAGTCAGTGGAGAGAAATATCAATATTCTTTATAAAAAAGTGATTTAGAGAAACTTACTGCAGTCTTTCCAGACTTAAAATGAGTGTGATGAAACTCAATTGGAAAGGAGGAGGAGGGGGCGGAGCTTCCCAGAGTGACACTAAGCGTTGTCATCACTCTGCTCTAGTTGTCAATTCACTTTAACGCATCATTTTTAACACTTGGGAATTAACTGAGTATTTACACCAACACAGGTCTATTTACTCTCGCTAGTGTTGTAATAACTCTGAAAGAGTTCATATACGTTGACACTGAATTTTTAACACTGGGGAATTTACTGTTCACCTTTGGGGTGAAGAGTCACCAGGTAGATCCGAGACCAACATTAGCATATTAGCAATAGTTTAATATTTTGTAATTCTTTAAAAGAATTTTTAGGGCTAAGGTCTCGAGATAATACTGGGCAAGTTTGGAATTAATCAGGTTTAAGCTCCAGGAGGAGTTAACGGTTTTACAACTGCCTAAAACATGAAAAAATGCAGATATCGAGGGATTAATTGCAGCGCCCCCTAGTGTTCAAATATTATGAAAGAAATAGGATAGTTTTAGGGCTGCGAACTGGACATAGGCTGGCAATTTAGTGCGGATAGGCCAACTCATTTAGACTGACTTCAAATATTAGGCCACACCCCTTAAATGTGTTTTGAGGAGCAGCAGCAGGAGATGCTCCACAAAAGAATATTTATTTTTTCACGAGTCTAATATCTTCTAAATTAAACTCCGATTTGAAAGTGATATAAGGCCAACAAGTTAAGTTATTTAAATGCCCTATTGTTTTTTGGATCATTTGAAATCTATTCAAATGAGTCACCACGAAGGTGAAACCTCAATTAGGACCTGATCTTGATTAAAGTTTTATTTAGATCGTGCATATTCCTAAATGACTAAACTGACACACGCATCTTATGGGGTCTTTTCTTCCTGGTTGCTACTCGTCCCGGTTGGTTTCTTGACCTCTTGTTGTGTAATGAAGTGGACTGTGTTCATGCTCATGGAGGTGAATGTGGAATTAGTGCAGAAGAACAGCATTTATGAACAATTTGGGAGACTTCTGGTAAAAAAACAACATGATTTAAGATTTAAAATGTAAGATTTTATGTTTTGCAAAGAAAAAAAAGCTAAATGTTACTCAGTTTATTTCCTATAGCTTAATATCACAGATAACAATTTTTCCTCAGAGGGATTTACAACCTGTACACATACGATATCTCAGACCTTTGACCTCACATCGGATCAGGAAAAGAAAAAGGGAAGAACCCATCAGGAGAGCAACAGAGGAGGACCCCTCTCCAGGATGGACAGAACAATAGACGTCATGTGACCAGAATGAAGCGTTACAGAGTTATAACACATTCAATGAATATGACAGTGTGTGAATAGTTGGTAGTCGGCATGGGCCACGATCCAGACCTCCGTGATTCATGAGACAGATGGAGGTAGAGAGGAGGGACTCTCTCCCCTCATGTTATGCTGAAAAGTGTAGAAACATCAAAGAGGATCAAGAGGACTGGGAGCCGGCGGAGCTAAATGGCGTAAATTCGAAAAAACATATGTTTCTTGACATTTTCACAGGCACCGGGGGGTATGCAGGTGATCTTGTGCGCATCTCTCGGTCGGCTTTATATGAAATAAATGTAAAGAAAGGCAGTTAAAAAGAGCAGCGTGCACACATCTCTCATAGATCTTTAAAATACACAAATATAAAACCTTTAATTTGTAGCAATTCATCAGCACACTCGAATAAACCCACATTTCATCAGGAGTTGTGTATAAGACGCTCATCTGTGTGTGTGAGAGTATGTGAGTGTGTGTGTGTGTGTGTGTGTGTGTGTGTGTATGTGTGTGTGTGTGAGTGAGTGAGTGTGTGTGTGTGTGTGTGTTGCTGATGAGGGGGGCTTTGTCTGTGATAACTATCACTGACTGGGTTAGGGCGAAGGTCTGTGATATCTAGCAGCCATCTACATACGGGGTTGCTGTTGAGACTCACCTCAGAGTCACCCTCTCTTCCTCTCCTCTCTCTTCTCCTCCTCCTCCTCCTCCTCCTCCTCCTCCTCCTCCTCCTCCTCCCGTCTCCCGGGGCATTCCGATGCAGCCGTGTTTCACATGCAGGGTGTGTCTACGGCTGCTGCAGTGTGACCAGCACCCTCTGCCTCCTCTCTCCCTCCCTCCCTCCCTCCCTCCCCCCTCGAGCCCCATCCTCTCCTCCTCTCCTCACTCAGATCCTCTTCTACCCTTTTCGCCCTCGAGTCCTTACTTTCTGGACTCCTTCTCACGTCTCCTCCTCCTCCTCCTCCTCCTCCTCCTCCTCCTCCTCCTCCTCCCGTGGCTGCATCTGACTGCACAGGTCTGCTTGGCATGCAGGAGGCTCCTGAGGCCTGGCGCGTCTAAAGGGCAGGGCGCCCAGAGGCAGGAGACGCGCCCTCACTGACAAACACCATCCACCCCAGACCCCCACCCACCACCCACCCACCTCACCCCTCTGAAAGCACAACAGCAGCAGCATCTACAAGTCCAGGTCGGGGGGGGGGGGGGGGAAACCCTCATGCATCTCTTAAAAAAAAAAGAAAAAGAAGACGTGGCCGTGTAGGAGTGGTGTAACCTCCGCTTGATTTGAGGCGAGAGACGCTCGTCCGCTCTCAGGTGTTAAATGCCACACCCCACGGATCAGAGCGCCTGCCTCCAGGACTCCGGATGGCCTTCTCCTGGCCGAGAGGAGGAGCAGCAGATTGTTTTGGGAAACATTGACTGGAAAGAAATAGTGGAGGTAAGACGGAGGAAAGGAGTCGTGGAGACGTAGTAAAGGCAGAAAGCCGACTGGGTGTCTCCCCTCATCCCCCACTCTATTATTCCTTCCCATATTTTAACTCTTTCAAACGCATTTACATGTGCTGAGGTATTTCCCCCGGGAGCGCGACTCCAATTCAGGGGGTAAGATAAGCCATCAACGCGCGTGACAGGGAGGGCATGTGGGTGACTCCATGACAGGCGTGAGTATAGAGCTGCCATGAATTGTGCACACACACACACAGACACACACACACACACACACACACACACACACACACACACACGAGTAGTGCCACACCTTTACCTTCCCTTTGTAAAGACTGTACGCCACAGAAAAGAGGATATAAAGACAAAAGCAGAGGTTGTTGCTGTGCAGCAGCCCTGTCACACACACACACACACACACACACACACATATGGTTTTTGCACGTACAATGGCATTTTCTCCCCAACAACTGCTCTTGTTTAGTATGCGCTTCCTTTGGTCTTGAGGAGGAATGATCCTCACTCTAATGAACTAGGGCCTGCCACTTGAATGTAAAACAGGATTTAACCCGTCTTCAATGTCAGAGCCCCTCCCTGGGGCTGCTTCAGACAACACACACACACACACACACGCGTGCACACACTTGCAAATTCATGGAGATGCACACACGCGCAGACACACAAGCAAACTACCAATGTACACACACACACACACACACACACACACACGCAGGGTGATGCGTGCCCGCATATACTCTCCCATAAGTGAAACGCTCGCTGCTTTTTCTTGATGGTTTCAGGCTTCGTTGCTCCGCCGTGAAGGTAGATGTTTGTCTTTATTACACAAAAACAAACAAAAATGTGTTTTTATTGCAACGTTTTCATTTGAGAGCAAATGTTTCTTCATTTGCACAGCGACACATTCAAGTTTCATCAGCAAAACTATCAATGTGTCGACTTACGAACAAGGATTTGCTCTCAAAACTTCTCAAAAGCTTTTTTGTTTGTTTGAGTAATAAAGACAAATCTACAAATCATACTTTTATAATGAAGGATTCATATTATTGCGTTTTATTTTAACCGTGTGGGCGATTCCAGGGATGTATGATGATGTTTAGTATGTTTAGGATGTTTATTTTATGCCGTCAAAAGAACAAGAGATTAAGATTAACACATCTGTTGTATGCAAATGAGGTGTAAAACATACGTGTCCCACCTGAAACCTTAATTAACTGTCATGTCGTTCCTTAATTAATGAGTTCATGAGAAAGAAAACCACGAAGCCCGGAGTTGTGCTCCTCTACTGGAATATTTTATTGTTATCGTCGTCTGTATCACTGTTTCTTCTTTTTACATTTGTTCATTTTATTTGATGATGGGGTGGAATATTCACAGAGATGGGAGGATAATGTTAAATTCACAGTGATGGGCAAGTGGTTAGCTGTTTCATTAAAAGAAAGAGGAAAAATAACACACACACACACACACACACACACAGACACACACACTCGTGGACAAGCATACGTCATACACACACAGGTTATACCGGTAAACACGGGAGCATGTGCGCTCACACACGCGTGACACGCTGCGGGTGCGTAGTAGTGCATGTCGGGTCTGGACGATTAGAATTCATATTTATCTTCTTTATTTTTATTCTTCCCACATAAACCGAGACCTCAAATCCGACAGTCGACCGTAATCTCAATTTGATAGCAAAACATAAATAACTTATATTATGGTGTCTGGCTTTAGGCCTCATTTTGAAGACTCACATTTTGTTCTCAATTATTCATTTTTTTTTTTATGTTAGATCAGTTTTGAAGGACCTTATTCCAAAGTGTTAGAAAGTCATATAATGTCTATTTATAAGAATGTTCATTACTATTTTCTCAAATGTATGTATAATGCATTTGACTGTATTGAAATCACATTTTCAAATGTAAAATATCACATTTTGGATTTTTTA
>CM070099.1:19999416-20006916 GCA_036178185.1 Liparis tanakae | reverse complement strand
GACTAACGAAAACAAAAGTGATCATCAAAACAATACGCAGTCAGAAAGTTAAATATCCACAAACAATGTGCTTTTATAGAAATATATAATGGATACAAACATTAACTAAAAGTGAATTCATCAAATATAATCAGTTTTTTAGTGGGAAAACTCATCTATAATCTATAAAACAGCCCATTAATTTGTTATTTTATAACTTTTAAAGCATATTTCTTTATCATATTGAATATTTTTATATACGAGCGAGTTCAACTTCTTCCACTGACCTCAGGACGTAGTTGACCCAGATGACGTTGCGTTCGTGCGGCGCTTTGTGGTTGATGGACACGGTGGCGCTGGACTGGATCCACAGGTAGCCTCCTCTCCTCTGGAGCCATCGGTAGTAACTGGTCACCACCTGGCCTTTCCTTAGCACTAAGGAAAGGAGGTGAGGAAAAGAAGAAGAGAAAAAGTGAAACAAGAGAGACAGAAGAGGTGCGTTATTGATTTGTCAGTTCGTGATGCGGCCAGCAGAGGGCGCCTGTCACAACAGGACAGCGCGAGACCTTCAACAGGCTCTCGCTCCCAAGTTCAGACCCCGTGCAGCGTGAAGGGGGCTGGGGATGGGTATCAATATGTGACTCACGGTCCTCGTGGCTATGCCGCAGGTTCTCCAGGTCTTCTACGTGGATGAAGTGGTAACAGGTGTGTCCCACCACCTCGGCCGGGGTCAGATCCATGTACTCTGAGATCCTGCGACAAAAAAAACCTGAATTCATCCTCATTTTTTCACGTATTCAAAACCCACGCCGCTGAACTTCCAACACACGGACCAAAACAACAACACCACTCTCCTATACCTGTTCTCACAATATGTGACCTGCAGGTCCATGTTCACCCGGCACACGAACATCTGGCTCTCCATGCGCACTTCGTTGAGCGAGGAGGGCGGGAGCGTGTGCGCCAGCGACACCAGGCCGATGGGCCGGCGCACCGAGCGCGCCGAGCCCGGCACCAGGGCGGGGCGGCAGCGGATCCGTCCCGTCACGTGGATCACCTGGAGAAACAAAGATGGACACCCTGTTGGGAACCTCACGCGGTACAGGAGGTAGAAAATAGGTAGACTACTGGACTCTGGATTCTGTAAAGCGACTTTGGGTATCTGGAGAAGCGCTATATAAGATGATGATCATCACGTGGAGCGGTGCAGTGTAAAAAAAAAAGGGTAATAACCATGAAATACGCTGAAAACGACAAATTTGACATGAGCTGTGACAATGCTTTTTATATTCGACCATCCCAAGGACAATCGGATAAATAGGAATAACACCAGGTGTGTTTTCAAATGATGGGACGTTTCATATTTTCATTGATGCTCTGATTTTTGAAATGTCCCCAACTGTGGGACAAATAAAGGAATATCATATCATATATCATATTATTACATTACATGTCATTTAGCTGACGCTTTTATCCAAAGCGACTTACAATCCTGTTACATTCATACACCTGCTACCCACTGACCCATAGTCATATATCATATCATATATCATATCATATATCATATATCATATATATATATCATATCATATATCATATGTCATATCATATATAATATCATATCTCATATCATATATCATCATATATCATATATCATATATAATATCATATCTCATATAATTTATCATATATCATATATCATATCATATATCATATCATATATAATATCATATCTCATATCATATATCATATATAATATATCATATCCTATCATATATATATCATATATCATATCATATATCATATCATATATCATATCATCTCATATCATATATCATGTCATATATCATGTCATATCTCATATCATATATCATATCATATATCATATCATATATCATATATCATATCATATATCATATCATATATCATGTCATATATCATGTCATATATAATATATCATATCCTATCATATATATATCATATATCATATATCATATCATATATCATATCCTATCATATATCATATCATATATCATATCATATATCATATCATATATCATATATCATATCATATATCATATCATATATCATATATCATATCATATATCATATCATATATCATATCATATCATATCATCTCATATCATATATCATATCATATATCATATCCTATCATATATCATATCATATATCATATCATATATCATATCATCTCATATCATATATCATATCATATATCATATCATATATCATATCTCATATCATATCTCATATCATATATCATATCATATATCATATCATATATCATGTCATATATCATGTCATATATCATATCATATATCATGTCATATCTCATATCATATCTCATATCATATATCATATCATATATCATATCATATATCATGTCATATATCATGTCATATATCATGTCATATCTCATATCATATCCTATCCCCCCCACCTTGTAGCCGGAGGACTTGACGTGCAGGCCTCTCTTGGTGAGCGTGGACTTCATGCGGATGAAGTATCCGCGGTCGGGCGGCTCGTCGTTGGGCGAGTGAGGACTAGACGGAGCTGTCGAGAGAAGACGCGACACCATGAATCCATCCGCGTCGTCCCGGTTGATGCGTATTGACATTCAATTTTTTTCCTAGGTATCATCGGTACCGGGTTCGGGCGTCCCGGCGAGGGACGAGGCGGAGGCGGAGCTGGAGGCGCTCTCGGGGCCGCCGTGGCAACCGGCCTCGGCCCTCAGGTGCGGCCGGATGCCCAGCCGCTCCGCCATCTCCACGTGGTCCGCCGGGTGGATGTAATCGAACACGCTGCTGCCCGTCAGCTCTACCTGAGGAGAAACACACACACACACACACACACACACGGATCAAAAACTTGAAGCTTAAGAGCACAAATGCCCACACACACACACACACACACACATACACACACGCACAGGAGAAAATCAATATACGTTATGGCAGGAAAATGAAAGCACTGCTCTGGGTTACAACTCAACAAGGAGTAGCAGTTGTAGGACATCCCCCCCCCCCCACACACACACACACACATTCATTCAAGTCCAGTCTCAGAGGACTAAGTGACTACAGCATTACACAAATAAAACCAGGGGAGATATAAAAAAAATCAATTGTATTTGCTGATTAAAAACAGGTGAACTCCAAGTATCTCCAAAGGTCACATTACTATTCTTCTTATTCCCCGCGCCCCACCCTGCTCCTTCATTTAGTTTCAGTCCATCCCGCGCCGGAGAGAAACGCAAATAGCTCGCGCGGCTCCGTGCCATCCCGTCATCACCATGCATCACGCTCGCATCTCCAATCATTTAAAGGTAATAATGGCGCCTGCTCTTGCATGGCATCCATAAAAGCAGCACAATCGGAGCGGGCGTGATTCCATCTGTAGCTGAATACGTGATTGTGTGTGTGTGTGTGTGTGTGTGTGAGAGGAAAAAAAAGTAATGGAGGAGAGAGAGAGTATGCATGCTTACACACATGCATGTAGTTTCTATTACATCTGTGAATGTGTGTGTGCGTGTGTGTGTGTGTGTGTGTGTGTGTGTGTGTGTGTGTGTGTGCGTGCCAATACCATTCCATCTGATAAAGCCGGCGGCTGCAGCAGCCTCACACCCTTGTCTGTAGGACACAGCCATTTATTACCGGATTAGAGCCATTTACTGCAGGCTTTATGGGAGCTTCAGCAAGCCCCTCAAGGACATCACACAGCCGGGGGGGTGGGGGGGGGCGAGCGGGAACAGGGGAAGGTGGGAGCGGAGGAACGAGGTGGACGATGAGTGAAAACGGTGGGGGGGTGGACGATGGAGGGAACCCCAAATGAGGGAGAGAGGAGGCGCAGAGGGACAGAGGTTCTCAGCCCCGAGATCCTGCAGGGCGTCATCGCTTCAGGGATATCCTGTTTTGTTTTTTTTTGGGGGGGGGGGATTTGCCACCGAATATATAATTAAATACGAGATTTGATCGGCCCCATATGGAGCGATTACCCCACATGCGAGAGAGAAGAAGAAAAAAGGACTTTAATGCAAATAAAGGCGACCTTATTTATATGTATAACGGATTATTTCTTCTTTATTTGATGGAGGTAGTGTTACAGGAATGATGAGCTGAAACACGACGCAACTCTGTAAAGTCCAGACGAGAGCTACAGATTCATCATCATTGTTGTAAAAATAGTGTTGATTTATCTATGATTAATTAATTAATTAAACTTTTATTGCAGACTCAAGATCCAGATAGTACAACACGTTAAAATAGAATAAAATACATACAAAATGACAAGTAAAATACAAAGAACTACTGTAGCTGGGATTGATAGCGTGTAGTGAACTTTATGTTTGATAACATCACGATGATTTAATTTTCATCGGATACATTTGTACATAAGATTTCTTAAAGTTTTTAAAGTATTTACCACAAAGGGGTTCCTCTCGTCATGAAGGCCGCTCTGTGTTCTCAGATTCGGTCATATTAACATTTAATTAATATAATTTTTTTTCTGGATCCTGATGTTGGAGCAGAAACGTTTCTTAAAAAAAAAAAAAATGCCTTTTCTGTTTCACACGGCCAAAGAAAATCTAGTAGATTGAATCGTTGATTTGATACAAATAAATAAAAAAAGAAGCTAAATAATCTATTTATCTGCAGACCTCCTTTGTGCTTTGAGTCTTTTTAAGTATTAAAGTATTAAAAAACAAAATCCTGTTCATTAAAGCAAAGCTTCACAACACCCTCTCCCTGTATTTCTTCATCCTCTCCGAACCCTCTTCTTTACTTTATGCAGATATATAACCTCAGAAGTGTAATTAGGTGCTGGATTTGGATCTGGATATTTCTTTTCCTGCCTGCATTCCTTTTGATTTTGACATCAAAACTGATTCATTCATTAAAGTTTAAAGATGAAGAGTTTGAAATCTACGTATTTAGAGTCCGGATATCTGACAAGCAAGTGGACTGTGGGCGTTGCTTATTAAAACTTGTGGCTTTGAGCATAGTTATTGCCCATTATAGAAAGATGTGTCTCCTCTTTTATGAATATATAGCAATCCGGCTACAAAAGGACCAAAAATTCCCCTCGGCTCAGAGACCCCTGAAGGAGACCCGATCCCCCCCGGCCCCGCGGCATTGGAAAACAATGTCGAGAGACAAACAGGTCCTTATGGGCTTTAACGGGCTTAAGACCTATCCGAATAATATCACTCCATCACAGGCGAGAGAGGGAGGGATTGAAAAAAGAGATCAGACAGAAGATGAGAAGATGAGAAAGAGATGGAGCGATCGAGAGGATGAGTCAGGCTCAGACATAAAAACAGGTATAGAATGTGGCGCGCTGGGGAAGACGTGAGGAGAGACCCAGATCGCTCAAATCTCTCTCCGAGCGCGCGTGTGTGTGTGTGCGTGTGTGTGTGTGTGTGTGTGTGTGCGCCTCTGTTTCCCTGCGTATGTGACCAGACTGACGTTTTCGTGTGTGTGTGTCATTGTTTGTGTGAGTAGTTGTCTGCCGGTGCACCTGCGCAGGCGTGTGTGTGTGTGTGTGTGTGTGCAGACATGCACGTGCATGTATATACGGCCGTGTGGTTGGGGATGAAGGGGGGGGGGGGGGCAGCAAAGCAGGGGGAAGGAGAGACATGATATAAATAATAGCAGGGGGCTTTAATATGTATGAGGCATCCGGGCAGTGGTCCACAACACACTCTCAGCCCTCAGCCCTCACTGACTGATGGGAGAGGAGAGAAGGAGGGAGGGAGGGAGGGAGGGGGGGGGGAGCGGAGGCTGCATACTAACCATTCCCAGATCAATTCTCTCCTCCCTTAATCCACCATCCTTCCTCCCTTCTCTTTACCCCCATTTATCCCGTTTCTTTCTTCTCCCAGCACCCCGCTCTTACTTTCCTTCCTTTTTTTTTTTACATCTCCTCCCATCCCGATTCTTCATCCGCTCCGGCCCTTTGTCTCTTCTTCTCCAACGCCGTCTATCCATCTCTTTCCTCCTTTGCCCCCCCCCTACACCTCTTCTGCTTTGTGGCATCCCCCCATTTTTTGTGTGTGTGTGTGTGTCCGATGGAGAATACACACCGGCGAGAAGAGAAATGAGACCTGTGGGCGTCGGGGGGTGTCGGGAGGGGGGGGGGGGGGGCTGTGCCCTTGGTCAAGGTGCCTGACCTGGGCTAAGCCGGCTAAGCAACCCCCCCACCCTGTCAGGGGAGAAGCCCAGGGTGTAAGCCAGGGCACAGGGGTCAGACAGGGGGGGGGTGGGGCAGCGGGCAGGAGACGGCAGGGCGGGGGGGTCCACAGGGGCGACATGCCCTCTAAAACAAACCACCAGTTACACTTTTTCACTCAGAACATCATTTGTTTGTCTGTCCTTCCTCTCTCCCCTGTGCCCGCCTCCACAACATGTTTTTGTCCTCTCCCTCCCTCCCTCCCTCCCTCCCTCCATCCCTCCCTCCCTCCCACCTTTCCACTCTGTATCTTTTTTTCCTTCTTTCTTACCCTCCTCAGGTGTCTATAAACACCTAAGACTCCCTCTCATGTATCCCCGCCACCTAACTCATCTCTCAACTTCTATCTGCCAGTCTCTCTCTCTCTCTCTCTCTCTCTCTCCCCCTCATCATAACTCCCCCCCCCCCACCCGCCCCTCCTCCACCGCCCCTCTCTCATCTTTTTTTCCGGAAAAAGGTAAACGTGGCGTTGTGTGTTCAAGGTTTTGAGCGTAATCTTCGATCATAAATAATTTCATTAGAATGCTGATGGCCGCCCTGTTGGAGGAGATGTGATGGGTTAGGCCATCTGCTCCGCTGATAAGAACAGCTCTGTTTTATTAGCATCTCCTCCCGAAGCCTCGGCTGTCTTGTTTACCTAGGCGGTCCCAGGGCGAATTTCATTCCTTCTGCACATTTAAACTCTATTTACACACTCAGACTCTCTCTCTCTCCTCTTTACCACTGTCTCTCATTCTCACCCTCATTCCACTCCTTTGTTGTCCCTCCTCTTTCTCAATCGTCTGTCTGGTTCTCTATGTTTCTGGTTCTGTATTCAGACTCTTCCACCACTCGATCTTCTTTATTTTTTTTTGCACCGGACCCGAGAAACTCTCGTCCCGGTCGCGACCGTATTTCTGTACGCCATGTACGGATACTAACTAGCATGCCCATGTCTACATTAAACGTGTTTATTATGGCCTCCATGCCGGCTGTGGGGAGATCTCTTTCCGAGTGTGACTCATTCTGATACGCAGCCATAGGGAGGTTATAATGGCTGTGACTGGTCAGCTTCTCCCAGTGGATGATGAATACAACATTAAAAATTAAAATCTTGTTTTGCTCCAGGGGTCGTCGGTACCCAGTGACATCGTAGCGGTTACCACGCCGACCCCTCTCTAAGTTACTGTTGCAACGCCCACCTTGTTTGGGAAAGGAGAACGAAGGCGAACGCTTCAGTTTAATTCGGTTAATTTGGTAAAGCCCATTATCACAAATTACGAATTATCCTCA
>CM070099.1:19966916-19991916 GCA_036178185.1 Liparis tanakae | reverse complement strand
TTGCAAAAGACGTCGCGAACATCGGAGTTTGTAGATTTCTTCGTTGCTGCCTTGGAAGATTTAATTTGTGGTTTTGAGCTGAGCTCATTGAATCATGTAACCGTTTCATCTCACATTTAAAAAATGACCCACAGAGGGACGACTGGACGGATTACGTCTCGTTAAAGTTTCAGATTGTTTCCTCCCGGTTCACGGAGACTTCAAACCCTTATGAACAAAATCTAGAAAATAAACCGTGTGGCGAAAATCATTAGAAAGAGGCAGCAGAGGGAGAAAGTCCCGAGTACCGGAGACTACCGCGTGAGTGAGTGAGTGAGTGAGTGAGTGAGTGAGTGAGTGAGTGAGTGAGTGAGTGAGTGAGTGAAGTGAGTGAGTGAGTGAGTGAGTGAGTGAGTGAGCGAGTGAGCGAGGAGTGAGTGAGTGAGTGAGCGAGTGAGGGAGTGAGTGAGCGAGTGAGTGAGTGGTGAGGAGTGAGTGAGGAGGAGTGGAGTGAGTGAGGAGTGAGGAGTGAGTGAGTGGTGGTGAGGTGAAGTGGTGAGTGAGTGAGGAGTGAGTGAGTGAGTGAGTGAGGAGGAGTGAGTGAGTGGTGGAGGAGTGAGTGAGTGAGTGAGTGAGTGAAGTGAGCAAGGGAGGGAAGTGAGTGAAGTGAGTGAGTGAGTGAAGTGAGCAAGGGAGTGAAGTGAGTGAAGTGAGTGATGTGAGTAAAGTGAGTGAGTGAAGTGAGCAAGGTAGTGAAGTGAGTGATGTGAGGTGAGTGAGTGAGTGGATGAGTGAGTGAAGTGAGTGAGTGAGTGAAGTGAGCAAGGGAGTGAAGTGAGTGAGTGAAGTGAGTGAGTGAGAGAAGTGAGTGAGTGGATGAGTGAGTGAAGTGAGTGAAGTGAGTGAGTGAGTGAGTGGATGAGTGAGTGAAGTGAGTGAGTGAAGTGAGTGAGGGAGTGAAGTGAGTGAGTGAGTGAGTGAGTGAAGTGAGTGAGTGGAGAGTGAAGTGAGTGAGTGAGTGAAGTGAGTGAGTGAGTGAAGTGAGTGAAGTGAGAGTGAGTGAAGTGAGTGAGTGAGTGAAGTGAGCAAGGTAGTGAAGTGAGTGAAGTGAGTGAAGTGAGTGAAGTGAAGTGAGTACACAATGCTGAGTACATCTCCGCCACTCAGCCGCTGATGCATTGGAGGAATTCCTCGAGACGTCGCAGCTTATTGTTGAGTTTTGAAGGAAGCGTCTTCAAACTCCTTCCGGGAGGAGGGGTCCACTATCTGTGGGCCTCCATCACACCCTCACACACACACACACACACACACACACACACACACACACACACACACACACACACACACACACACACACACACTACCTGTGGGCCTCCATCACGCAGCACAGGTGTGAGGCTTTCATTGACTTTGGCTCCAAGACGAGAGAATAAGAGACTGAAGTCATCATTCAAACGGTTCGTATGAAGACACGTCGTCCCGTGTTGCTCCTGCATGTCATGTGACGGTGCGAGCGCCCCGACCCCACGCCGACCCCGGGGTCTCCCATCGCTCCTTCCTGTCACCCTCCCGCTTCATTAAACTTCCTAGGACTCCGCTGCGCTCTTTAATTTCATTGTGGGAATGGGAGACGAGCCGGGCCGCCGTCGGACACGTTAATTATAGTCGGACTCGAGGGTCAATTCTCGGGGTCTCCCCCGGCGCCTCGCCACCAGAAAAAGATAGAAATTTAATTTGAATGATTTTCATTATACCTCTGTCTAATACATAATTTAGTCCCAGTTAAGTCCATGAGTAGTGGACGCACACGCACACGTACACGGACACGCACACACACACACACATGCACGCACACACACGCACACACACACACACACCTAAACATCCCCCTACCTGCATGCATATACTTGCAAATACCCCCAAAGTGTCAACCTTTTAAACCAGGTTAGGACGTTACCATGGAAACCAAACAGATGCGACGCAATGAACCCCTCTTTCTTTCAATGTAGCTCTCTCTCTCCCTCTCTCCCTCTCTCTATCTTTCTCCCTCTCTCCCCCCTACCTCCCTTCCTCTCTCTCTCCCTCTCTCCCTCCATCTCTCCCTCCCCCTCTATCTCTCTCCCTCCTTTCCTTCCTCTCTCTCTTGCCCTCTCTCTCTCTCTACCTCCCTCCATCTCTCTCTCTCCCCCTCCCTCCCTCTCTCTCTCTTTCTCTCCTTATCCATCAATGTATTCCCCAAGTTCTGCTCTGCTGCTGTGTACTTCCACCCTTTCAAAATAAGAGCGTGATCACCTGCCAAGTTGTTTACGACCGTTCCAATGTGACGTTTCAGGCTGTTCGACAGACGGACAGAGAGAGAAGGAAAGAAGAAAAAAAAAGAGTGACCCTAATCGCGGCGTCCCTCTCCGGCGCAATTATCTCCTCACTCTGACATCCATCCCTGCCTCCTTCTCTCTCTATCTCTGCTCGATCTCTCCGTCGCTCCCTCACTCCCTTTTTTTGCGGTCGAACATAATTTGAGTGCAATTAACTTCCCTTAAAAGCCCCGGCTGCTTTAAACGCCGCGAATTAGAGGAGAGAGGCAGATGCGGGGAGAGAGAGAGAGAGAGAGAGAGAGAGAGAGAGAGAGAGAAATAAGAAGAGGAGGGAGGGGGAGACGGGAAAGGGAGGCGAAGGGGAGAGAAAGAGGCAATGAAAGAAAGGAGACGAGAAAAGAGAGCGAGTGGAGGTGCAATGAAAGTCAATGTCACCGACGCCGGTGGAGGAGAGAGGTGTGTCTGACCTCAGCGACAGAGACAGTAAAACACCGTTGCCGGCGGCGACTCGTCTTCGTACCACGGAGCGGCCCTCCGACCGCCATGCTGCTGCTGGGCGGAGCCGCTGATTTATGAAACTCACACGGACGCGTATACGCCAGGTGTGACATCACTGTGGGGGCGTG
Source organism: Liparis tanakae (assembly GCA_036178185.1). Taxonomy (NCBI): domain Eukaryota; kingdom Metazoa; phylum Chordata; class Actinopteri; order Perciformes; family Liparidae; genus Liparis; species Liparis tanakae. The sequence continues at coordinate 19,988,996 of CM070099.1, read as the reverse complement.
GTCACAGACGCCGCTAAGAAGCACACTTCCGAACACCGAAGTTATTTGGAGAAGAGAACAAGGGCAGATGTTAAAAGTTATTACCGAAACTCACAACGTTGAATGTGTTTATAATAATAATAATAATATTCCATTTTGCTGAGGCTTTTATCCAAATCAACTTACAATCCTATTACACCCTCATAGATGCAGCTACAGGGAGCAGTTCAAGGTTAAAGGTCTTGCTCAAGGGCACATCGACTCGGGCGGGGATTGAACCGCCATCCCCCTGATCGAAAGATGGACCTGCTACCCACTGACCCACAGCGGCCCTACCCTAATATTAATATTAATAATAATAATAATAATAATAATAATAATAATAATGATGATGATAATGATGATAATAAAAATAATAATAATAACTTTACTTATATAGCACCTTTAAAAACAAATTGACAAAGTGCTCTACTGAGAGTCAAGGCAAAACAAATAGAATAGTAAGATAATAATATACAATTTTAAAAAATTCAATTAAAAACAGAAAAACTAAATTAGGGGAATCAAAAAGCTGCATAAAAGGACAACATCACTTAGAAGCTGTTCTATAAAAACGTGTTTATGTAACTTTGTAATGTGTCCTTCTGGTCTCATGACATCTATTGTTCTGTCCTGGAGAGGGATCCTCCTCTGTTGCTCTCCTGAAGGGTTCTCCACTTGAGAGGTTTATTTTTTTCTATTTCTCAGGTTTTTTTCCTGATCCGATGTGAGGTCAAAGGTCAGGGATGTCGTAATTTGTTATATTGGGCTGTATAAAATAAACTGAATTGAACATTAGCATTAATCTGAGCTTGATTCCTGTTGGACCTGCTCTCCTTGGTGACCACAACACATAGAATATAAAGCTCTAGTGGAAATAAACCGGAATAATCCTTTAACGGGACATTTTGAAAGGAATGGAAGAAGAGTACTCCAGAGATAAATGTGCTCAATAGAGGGAGTAAAAAGAATAAAAAATGAGGACAAAAAATGAGGATCTCTGACAAATAGGTAAACACACAAACACACAAACACACAAACACACAAACACACAAACACACAAACGATGAACGGGAACGCATATCATGGGTCATTTTTACTTTTCCCCCCTTCAAGCCTTCCCCTTTTCGCTGGCTCCCTCCTTCCATAATCGGTCTCTCTCCTCCTTCTTCCCCCCCCCCTCTCCTGCTCTCTCAATCTCTCTCTCTCTCTCTCTCGTTCTCTCTGTGAAGGTCATGCAATTGATTTTCCTCTGTCTATTCATTTTTCAAGACTGGCTTTGAAACGTGGGAAGCAGACAAAAGCCACATCGGCCCCTCCCCTCGCCTCCATCCCTCTCTCTCTCGCCTCCACCTTCCTTCCCTCTCTGCCGCTGGCCCTCGCCCTGTCCCCCCCTCCCAAAAAAAAACCTTGGACAAGAGGCAGAGTAGAGGAATGCAAACCCACCCACCCTTTACCCCCTCTCTCTTCACACTCCTCTCCTCTTTCTCTCTTTATTCCTTCTACATTCACCCCCCCTCCCTCCTCCTCTCTGTCCTCCTCTCCCTTTCAGCTGGATCTCTGACCACATTCCACTAACGGAATTAAAGTCATGCATCACACTTAAAAACCCTGCCAATGCATTGTGGGTAGACTTGTTCAAACTGATGTCCAAATTACCATCCGCATCTTCAGCCGTGGCTCAGGCTGTGCGACTTTGCTTGTAAAAAAAAATAAAAAAATCGCCAAGCATTTAATAAAATACTCAAGATATCGGATCCCCGACCTCGTGGAAGCAGATAATTCAGACAGTAATACCGTTTAGCCGACATGCGATTCATTGTGTTTTTTTCCAAGTGGTTTTCGCAATTTCCTCTGACCTTCGTGCTGCTGCTGCAGGATTCTTTATATTTACAGTTATGGGTTCACATTTGTAGGAGAAGTGCTCTCGTTGTAGTGTAAGCGGCGTAGCTGCATTTGTCTTGCTGCCACGCCGGTTCATGCCCGGGACAACGCGGCTACTTTTCTAAAACAGGTATTTTTTCTCTCCCAAGGCCAAACAGAAGGCCTCCGACGTCGAGGCAAAACAATTCACGACGTGCAGAGCTCAGGCGAGGCCGCGGCGGCTCGTAAAGCGAGCGTGGATATCGCTCAGACATTCAGATTGTGCAGAGCTGCATGGCTGGTTAGCCGTCAATGGATCCCAGTGGATTCACCCGGAATAATATTTCCGATACCGCGGCCAAAGACCGGGCTCGCCATGTCCGTATTATAAAAATATGAGATCTCTCGAGTGGAAGATACCTCTGTTCAGACACTTATGGCCGAGTATCCAACCTCAATAGTTAGGCAAATATAACCAAAAGTATGTGGTAAGAATGATATAAATACAATTGTTAGAGTAGATTCAATATGAAGGATGATGATTTATGATGATTTATGATGATTTATGTTAGATTTATGTTTTTTTTGTCCTTGTCTGATTGTTCGTATGGTTGGTTGTTATGCTGTTATGTCATTTTTATTTAATTATTTTACGTTGTGTTTTTTTGTCCTTGTCTGATTGTTCGTATGGTTGCTTGTTATACTGTTTTTTTATTTTTATTTAATTAATTTATGTTTTTTGTTGTTGTCTCTGGTAATGTGAAACTTGTAAACACTTTTTTTTAAATGATTGGAAGAAAAAATAGTACATGCTGAACATGTTTAATTGTTAAGTATGCAAATTCCTGCCTAGAAGCTTAATAATAAGACTCTTGGTGCCAAGTCTCGGGTCCATGCTATACCCGCTATTTGTGTCCTATATGTTCTGCAATTGGCATCTCAGAAGAAATCTATGTGCACATAATGATTCAGTAAAAAACTAAACAAGTGGCATTGAATGCCGATACAACTTTCTGACGTGTCATATCAGTAGGAAAAGCACTAATAATGTCCCATAATGCAGCTTTTAGAGAATCCCTCTACATGCCATGACTTTCAAACTTGACACCCCCATTTATTTATTTTTTACACACTTCCTCGGGTATTGCACCGGCACCACTATTTATACCCGGCCTAACTTATAATACCATTAAGACCATTGTCTGATCTGGCATGTGTAGTCTATATTATGCTTTTAAAGCAAGTCCCACTCAGTCACACAAAACATGCTATTAACACGACTGTTTTACACTCAGGTCTCGTCAAATTAGAACACAAACACACACACACACACCTCTAATTGTACGGTAGCTGCATCATTTCCCCTCAGTAATAGTAGCAATTAGACAGGCTGTATAATTACACTGTCCTCGTTATTGAGTTAATTTCAGTAATTACAAATCACACCAATAGTTTCCTCCCTCTTTCCGTCCCATCTACCGCACTCAGACTCAAACTCACGGTGAAGTCTTTTACGATGATATGCACGTGTATGTTCACAAGCCCTCGGAATGAACATGTGTGTTTGTGTGTCACACACACGCGGCACAAGTTATGGATTTTCTTGTGGCAAGGGGGGGGGGCTGTGGGCTGGGATCGCTTTTGATTGGACGAGACGTGAGCGACGGACGCACGAATTTCAGCGTTGCCGACAAACATCGGCAGATTCATCCGCCGTGTAATTTTTCTGACGAGCTCCCTCCGTTTGAAACCGATGTTGTTTTTCGACCATATTTAATTTTACCTTTGAAAAGTCCATGAAAAGTTTAAATATTGAACGAATTACCAAAAGATATTTTGCCGACAAGAGCTGTAAGCAGGATTAAAATAAAAGGAGCACGTGTCCCCTTCGCCCCGAGAGATGTTTGAGCAGACAATAAAAGGCCTTGAATTATTTGGATTTTTTTCTATATTATATGCAATTATTCAGTGAAATTTAATTACCCGACATGAAGGACTGTTTTTCAGCCGTCTCTAGATTCTCAGAGGGAGTAACGAGGACATGACCTCAGTGCCTTCAATAACAGCCGGAGCTGTGTTTTCCCGCTGAATGGGTGTTCAGACAGAATCCAAATCCAATCAAAGTGTAGTGGTTTGCATACAAAGTCGATGCGATTGATTGACGCAAAGACGAGTCGGAGCGAGCGGTCGGAAAACTTGCAATGTATCCCGAGGCTTTATATGTATATTTCATAAACACACGGAGACAAAAGAGGATGGGGACTGGAGGGAGGAGCAGGGATGATGGCAGGAAGATGCTGAGCCGAGTCCATTCGAACGAACTATTCATATATCCTGTCATATTCATTCAATGTGTTTAAGTAACTCTGTAACGCTTCATTCTGGTCACATGACGTCTATTCCGTCCATCCTGGAGAGGGATCCTCCTGTTGCTTTCCTGAAGGTTTTTTTCCTTTTTTTTATCCTGTGAAAGTTTTTTCTTCTATTTTTTTGGGAGTTTCTCCTGATTCAATGTGAGGTCAAAGGTCAGGGATGTCGTATGTGTACGGAGTGTAAAGCCTGAAGAGGCAAATTCGGAATTTGTGATATTGGACTGTATAAAATAAACTGAATTGAATAGGATACATCCTCTCTTTCGTTTTGAAAAGGCAATATTACAAATATAATAAAAATCTATTTCCTGACCAGTCAACCAAAGCAGTTTGCTTTTACCAAATTTCTCTCGACTGTTTCTCTCTTTTGTCCCGCTCACCTTTTCGGCAGTGGCTGTCCCCCTCCATCAGAGGGCTCCAGGGCGGGTCTCCCTGGCTGGCGAAGGTGCGCATGTGCAGGTAACTTATGGTCAGCCGGATGACCGAGGCCTTGTCCAGCTGGCTGGTGATGGCTCCGGGCAGAGGCAGCATCTTGGCCAACTCGAAGAACTCAAAGTTCTCCTTCCCCCGCCGCGAGCGCGCCGCATTGCGAGACTTCTCCTTGCGCAGGTTCTGGAGACTGCGAGAGGTGGACAAAGGGGAGAGTGTATTAATAGAAGACGAGAGAGATGAACACAGGAAGGAGAGGAAAAGAAGATGAAGGCCAGAGGAATAATAATCTGGATCAGCAGTGCGGTGGGACTCAGTTTAAGGGACATTTACTGCACACCTGTTGATTGATTCATGCTCTGTATTAATGACCTGAGCATCAATCTAGAAAAGTAATTTCATAAATACAGTACGTGTGATGGGACCGGCTCCTGCAATTCGAGTAAAACAATCACCCTTCTGACCCGTCTCTTGCAGATCGGCCCTGTAATTACAGACGTATCCCATCTTCTATCTGGCAGAGCAGAGTCCTAATAATGCCATTTGCTCCACAATCCATATGTGAACATACGCACACAATCTCTCGCTGCGTATCTCTCCCTTTTCCCTCTCTTCCCCCCCCCCCCCCTCTCTCTCTCTCCCATCTGGTGCCGGGCTAGTGAGCTCAAGCCTTGATTGAGGGATCAATAGGAGAGGGAGGGGCGGAGTGACAGAGGGGGGACGGGGCTCAGGTAGCCTGTCTCTCTGATTGGGTATTGACTCTCCTCAATGGGGTCTGAGTGGTGGAATTATGTTGTCACTGCCACTTCACAATTTGTGTCGGTGCCGCGCCAGAATAAAGTGTGTGCGTGTGTGTGTGTGAGCGTGTGTGTGTGTGAGTGTGTGTGTGAGAGAGAGACGGAGAGAGATAGAAGAGAAAGAAGAATCAGTCTTTCTCCCTTGTGTCTGTATTGTTGATTCTCATCATAAGAAAGACCACCAGTGGTGTGTGTGAGTGTGTGTGTGTGCGTGAAAAAGGAAGAACAGAACAAAGAAAAGGCTTTTGCATCACGTGTGTACATATGTCTGTATCTTAATCGGCTGACCTATCGCTGTATTTCTCCCCGCTATTCCCGAACAAGTGAAAACAGTGTGCATGCCAATGCGTTTCTATGTGCTTGTGTGTGTGTGTGTGTGTGTGTGTGTGTGTGTTTGCATGTGTGTGTGTGTGAGGACTCTGGCTGCCAGCCCTCTGTAACATCTCATTATTATACTGCCTCGACCCTCAGCCACCGAGCACAATCAATACGCACACATTGATTCTGCTTAGTTTTTATATCCGCCTTTAAATGACTGCCCATTAATAATTCCAGCCGAATTTACTTAATCTCCCACTAAGGGGAGGGGATCCAGCGCCCTGACAGGATTGGCAGGTGAGCAACAATCCAGGTTATATGTAGCACTGGAGAGATCAGACGTACGTCTTCTGCATCGTGTTTCATTGATAGGAAAGTCTTCTTCAGGCGGACGGCGTGCACAAGGGTGTTAATGCATGGATTTCACCTTGAATAGATTAATTCCTGGGCATGCACGCGGGATTATACAGTATCGGCCTGTGTGTGTGTGTGTGTGTGTGTGTGTGTGTGTGTGTGTGTGTGTGTGTGTGTCTCACCAGGGAAGGGTGGGTGGCTTGGCCAGTAGTCCTTGTAGGAAATCCCACTCCACACTCACACACTTCCCCTCGCTGACAAACGGCATGGTGGCCATCCTGCTCCCCAATCACGTGCCGACGCCGCCGTTAACGAAGGCTCTGATTGGTCGAGGATGTGACGGACTCAGACCTGGAGGTATGAGAAATATTCAGAAAGAAAAGAGGAGGAAAGAGTCAGTTAAGTAAGTCATGAACTACATAAACCAAATATATATATATGGATCAAAACACAGATTTGCATTTTAGTAGCACTTAAATATCTCGTATTATGGTACTTTTGTAGTTTGTCTATATTGAGGAAATGTTACTTTCTGTATTCTTGTTGTTCTTAGTTTGTACACTAGATTGAAATGCACAAGAAGACGATGACATAATATCTCCATTTGCATTTTCCATTCAGGCCTTTTGATTTCAAAGAATATAGTTTAAAAATTTGCGGGTTGGAAACCCTGTCTTACTTCATCTATCAGCGTAGAGAGCGAAAGAAAAGAAGAGAAAGAAAGAAAGAAAGCTGGTGAGAGAGCAATTAGCTACTGTATGTACACACACATAAAGGTCAGAAGACATGTTCCCGAGGTAATAGACATGAGACAAAACACAGAGCCTCCTTTGAGGTCACAATTAAGCCGAAAAATCACGGATCAAATGTCTCCCCTCGTCCCCGGGAGACGTTTCAAAACTTGTCCGCGACTTCAGTTAAAAGCAAACATCTCCGAAGATGAAGATGAAGATGAAGCACACGCCTCCACCTCCTCTCCCTCCTCATCTAATGCCGCCTTCTGGCGCTATACCTTCCTGTAGCGGCGGTTAAAGTTGCCAATATCAAGGTTCTTACACATTTTGACCGATGGATTTCCATGACTTTTCCATGACTTTTCCAGGACTTTAAACCAAATGTCCATGACCAAACTGAAATCTCGGTAAAAACATGAAACATTTAGAACATTTTACGTATTTAGAGCGTACGCCGGCTTATATTTTGAGCGTTTTTCTTTAAAAAAACTCATTATTTCAAACTCGGCGTAAATGAACATGTGATTATAACATATTTCCATGACTTTTCCAAAACTTTTATGATTTAAGTTTTTTCCATGACTTTTCCAGGCCTGGAAATGACCATTTTAAAATTCCATAACTTTTCCAGGTTTTCCATGACCGTACGAACCCTGCAATATTTCCTCACCCGTTTGTTTCCCCCTCCCCCCGCCTCTTCTCCCCCCTCTGTGCCGTGTTGACATTTAAAGGGCTGGCGTGGCCCCGAGCGCCGCGGTGTCATGCCCTTGGGCCTGAGATGCCCTCTCCTCTTCCTCTTCTACTGCCTCTCACTCTTCAAACTCTCTCTCTTTCCTTTCGGCCCCGGCCGGGTCAGCACAATCGAGTCGGCAGAGCTTTTGCCGGGGCGGTGGAAAATGGATTATGTCTCCGGTCTGAGCATGGCCGACGCTGACCTCGGCTAAGAGGGGTCAGCGGACGCCGGGCAGGTTCGTCTGATATCGTTTTCACAAAATCGGGGGCTCAAACAGACGACGTTAAATATATCCGTGGGAAAGTTCTCGGATCAATTTCGAAAGGCGGCGGAGAGCGTGAGGGATTCGACGCGGACGGAATAGTGGTGGAGCGTGGGAGATGGAGTCATTCACTTAGCGTTAGTGGTTTAGGTGGCGATAGTGGAGCAGAGCTGTGTGCTTTCTATTGCTAAAGGGTCGGAGGGCGGGGGTGGGGAGATTGGCCTCAAAGGAAAGGAAGGAGTGGGGTATAGAGTGTGGTGTGAACATTTACCTGCACATGTTTCCTCTCGCCATGTAGTGTTGTATTAGAATGAATGCAGTACTGGAGCTTAAACAGTCTAAGTGTAAAGCAAGCTAAAGGCTCAATAAACTATCATCTACAGCTGTGCTAGCAGCCCTGTGAGGCCTTACAGCAGCACTCACTTTGACCTCGTTACTAGCTCCTGCATGCTAATATGCTCACAATAACATGCTAACATCTGCTAGTATGCTCATAATAACAACGCTAACGTCTGCTAGTACACTCACAATAACAATGCTAACGTCTGCTAATATGCTCACAATAACAATGCTAACGTCTGCTAGTACACTCACAATAACAATGCTAACTTCTGCTAATATGCTCACAATAACATGCTAACGTCTGCTAGTACACTCATAATAACATGCTAACGTCTGCGTGCTAAAATGCTCACGTCTGCTAATATACTCACAATAACAGGCTAACGTCTGCGTGCTAATATGCTCACAACAACAATGCTAACGTCTGCTAATATGCTCACAATAACAATGCTAACACGCTAAACAGAGGAGACGACTTGGCCTGGGCGTTATATAATGTAGAGAATAAAAATTAAAATAATCCAGCGCATAACAATGTGATTAATTCAAGTTTCTAGACTGAACTGTTGTTGTGCGGTTGGATATATTCTGTTGTTTCTAAGCTCTTTATCACCTGGGATTCAGGAAGTTGACGTTCTTAAAAAGGAAATAAACTTTATTAATCTAGTTAATATTCCAGTCCCAGATTAAACCTTTTCACGACGGCCCTTACAGTCACATACTCTGTGTCCACGGCTTCATTAACCTATAAACCTACATTTCCTCCAAGCAGAGGGAGGCGTCGTCTCCTCAGAGCGCGAGGCGGAGGGCCGACGGGTCGAGGAGAGGGCCGCTCACCTCCGTCTAACCACCTCACCTCTGTCACCTCCTCTATCTGACCTGGATAAACGCACTTCGGGACGCATTAGGCCGCGTACAGTAGGACGGAGGGAAACCATTTACTCTGCCCGCACACACACACACACACACACACACACACACACACACACACACACACACACACAGCCTTTTTTTCCCTTCTCCATCCCATACCTGTTTGTTTATCTCTTAATTGGCCCTATCTGTGCTTATCTAATCTCTCCCTCCATCTTTCTGTCTCCAACTATCACTCCATCTCTCTCCACGTGGTTCTCTATCTAGGGGGGGGTGGATGGACAGGGGCCTCCTTGGTAATTATTCAATCAACCTCATAACCTTGTCGCAGGTCGGGCGGCCCATTAATGCACTCACCCAAATGGACCCCACCACTTTCACTGCTAATGCCCCGGCTACAGCTAGCTGAATGTCAGCGCGGTGTCATCTCCGGACAGAGTGTGAAACAATTCGCTCGATAGAGCTGAGTCGACATATTCCGCGACGACACGGTGGGGAAATATATCGAAGAGAAAGAAAAAAAAAAAAAAAGGGGGAAGTGTGACTTGTGAGAGGGTGAACGTGCGCCGCGCCCACGGCGGAGATCAACTCGCATCAAGTGTGACCGCAGGTGTTCGCGATACGTTGCTGCAGTGCTACATATTCATAAACGCGGTGTGTATGTGTACACACACACACACACACACACACACGTATAGAGCCATGCTCTCTTGGCACGGTCTCAACGGCGACAGAGCGGAGGGCACTGCGGCGAGCGTTCACAGCCGCTGTTTGCCGTGCGTTTTTTTCCCTCTCCTCCTCCTCTTCCTCTCTGGCTGCTCGCTTGGCGCTCCCGCTCTGTTTATTTTTTAGCAGCGACGTTTAATTAGGGCCTCCAGCTGTCAGAGGTTCGTTAGCGCGCCCCTCCTCTCCCAGAGCTCCCCCTCCCCTCTCTCTCTCTCTCTCTCCGTGGGGAGTCGGGGGCATCGGGCAAATGAACACATTTAAGTCAAACGGCACGCAGACAATAGCCCCGCTGCCAAGCCACCAGCTCCCCCCCCCCCCCTTCCCCTCCCCCCCGGGGGTCCAGATATGGCTGTTTTATGCCTCATCTGCCCAAACCCTGGGGCCTGATACAGAGGCTGGTCAAGACTGAGAATGTGGAGGGGGAGGAGCTTCTCTCAGCCCACTGGAGACGACGAACACGCCGGTGAAGGTGAGGAGCGCGACCCGCGCGGTAGAGACTCAGGGAAGGACTGAACAGTTCCAGTTATGAGGAGGTTTTGATCATTTTTGAGAAATTTATCAAATTAGATTATAAAAAAAAGAAAATCGGAGAACCTAATTGTGGACGGATTTTGTTTTTCTATGTTATCACTCAAAGATTTTGTGTTGTATTCACTCTAAATACGAAGAGTCAACCTTTCGGTATTAACACAAGTCATTTGGGAATTCATTCAAATCTATTTTCTTTTCGCAAGTGAAAAAATGACATCTATGATGATCGCAGCGTCTCTGAGGCCAAATATTTGCTAACCTCCTCCCCCGTTTCATTGTGACTATTGCCACCAATCAAACTAAACATAACTTGATACTCGCGACACACACACACATACACACACCACACACACACACACACACCACGCAGGAGCCTTCTCTTCAGACCTGGATACACTCCGCAGAATGACCTTGCCACCAATTTGCATTACGCCTTTAAGCGACTTTAGCGTTCTGAAGAATACGTGAAAAAAAAGTTTCCAACTCCAAACTGTATCGCATGGGCATCCTTCAGGTAAACAGAGTGATAACACTTCTCAGACGGCTCTCTTTACTTCTCCCAATCCGCCGCCCGTCCTCCCTCTCTCCAACAGGTAGAAGTGGAGCGCGCATACGAACAGCGATGTAAGATAGCGCCGCGAATAATATTTGATCAAACGGAGAACGTTCGATAACGTGGAAGATGTCGAAAAAACACGGTTGGAAATAACACGAACAGAATATTTGATGCGGCTCGTTTTCTACCCGGCCTTTCATGTTGTTGAGTAGTTGTAAATGAGTGTCTGGAGGAGTCCGGGGAGATGAAGTTTGGTATTCTGGTTGGAGGGCGGAAAACTACTTATCATGCATTACGGCCGCGGTTGGACCTCAGGATTTGGAAGTCAAAAGACTTTTTTAATGTACAATTTTTTTTTTTCTTCCAGCCTGCTGATCAATCGACAGCTGCTGGACATGAAGATCCCCCCACCCCCACCCCCCCACCACCTCCTCCCACTCCCCCCCCCACACACACACACACCTCTCTATCTATCAGTATTCCATATTCGGACTCGCTCGGCATTCTGCTTCCGTATCGCCGGCAGCGGTTGACCTTGACAACTCTGGATCATTCCCGACCCAAGGTTCTCTCCAACTCTCAAGGGCCTTGGCGCCCCCCCTCCCTTCCCTCCCCATCACCCCCCCTCCTCTCTCCTAACCCCCCTCTTTGCTCCTCTCTGGCCCCTGCCTGGGTCATTAATTATCTAATGGAATCAATACAGCGGTAGATTGGACCAGAGTGACCCCGCCCGCCCCCAAAGTATCCGCGCGGTGATGAGGAGGAAGAGGAGGGTACGCAAAAGGGGTGTAAAGGAATGGCGATAACACCCCGTGTGAGGGAGACCGGTCACAATGTGTGTGTGTGTGTGTGTGTGGACAGTCCCTAAACTGGAGGAAAAAAATAAAGAATAAAGAGATCAGCGATAAATAAATGATTAGAGGGAGGGGGAGAGGGGTGGATGGAGGGCGTATGGGGGGAGGGAGAGAGCATAAGTTGATGCGGAGCGAGGCAAATCAGATGACAAAAGAGAGAGAGAGAGGCAGAGGAGTGATGGACGGATGAAGACATAGATGAAAAAAAGGAGGGAGAAAGAGATTTGCTAATGTTCACCCGTGGTAATCAATATCTTTCTCCGCCTCCTCTTTTATTACAGAGGGCTTTGGTGAGCGTGGCTTTGATGTCCACTCCTCGCGGGCGTGGAGCTACGCAGAATCCAATCCATGCCTGTCATAATTACCATCTACCGCAGCGCGAGTACACAACGAGAAATACTCTCGCTTCACCTGCCATGTATAAAATATGAACTTTGAAAACATCAGCGTGCAGAACGCCAGATATTTACGATATCTTCCAGAAGAGCCACTTCATCTCTCAATATTGCTCTCTAGTGATTTTTTTTCCTTCTTCTCAAATACACTGGATGTCATTCCTCGCTCAATATTAAAAGTAATGAATTAGATTCAAGCAGCACAACAAGGGTGATAACTTGAAGAAGGATGCAGACTTTACTCAATAAACTGCCACAGTGTGTCTTCTTTAGAGCTTAAATAGTAGCAGGGTCTATTTACTAAATAATCTGGGTGAAATAGACATGTATATACAGAAACGTCAATCTAAAATGCATAACCCTGTATCGGATGTGGTAGCAGAGTGCATTCTGGGGTTAGTTTCCCCTTTTAGTAACAGGAGAAACACTTTAAATGGTTCTGCAGAGCAACTAAAACGTCTAAATACAAAATACAGTGCCAAACACCTCAAATAAGTTCACTTTGAGCATCTCAATCGCATTAAATGGATAAAGTAAAAATGTTCAGCCCCTCATGAAGTTAACCATCCATGAGCCTTATGATAGCTGCTTTAAAAGAAGAAAAAAATCCAGGGTCAAAATAATATCTGCAATCTATTCCGGGTTTAAACATCCCGACCTGCGTGTGAGGCGGGGCTAAAGGGATTAAAGACTTACAGGGAAGTCAAAGATAACACGCAGAATGCTGATGTCCTCACATGTACAGTATGGAGGATACTCATCAAATACATACAGTGTTTCCCCCCCAAAAAGTTACTGATGAACACGGAGAAAAAGGTAGAACAGAAACTTCTCTCTCTCTCTCTCTCTGGAAGAGTGAGCTAAGTGGATGCAGGTTTTATAAGGCAGAGGATGGTAAATCCACTCCCGCAGGAACCGACCACATCAGCACTGACCTCCACAGGCCAAAGAACAGCACACAGGGTCACACACACACACACACACACACACACACACACACACACACACACACACACACACACACACACACACACACACACACAGTGTTTGTACTGAACAGCAGCTCAGAGATGTTCACATGCTAATGCGGACACATCAATTAGCACGGTGCAAATGTCAGAAGAGTTCAACGGCTGATAAGAGTTGCACAAGTTGTGTGTAGGTGTCTGGTTGCGGCACGCTGGCGTTCCCACGCGCCGCTCGGGGCTCCGGGCGCCGTTTGAATTATTCCAGATGCGTTGTCTGTTTATAAAACGTCCTCGAGTCATGGCTAGAATTAAAGAACGACGACGAAGAAGAAGAAAAAGAAAAACGTGAGAGTTCTTCACCTGGTCTGTTTGTGAGTGTGGATGACGATACACCGTGTGTGTGTGTGTGTGTGTGTCTGTGTGTGTGTGTCTGTGTGTGTGCGCCGGTGGATCCCTTCAGGCCGACGTGTGAATGACAGCGGGGGTTATGTAAGGAGCCACAGCGGGCCGGAGTGGACAGTCCGACCAGAGATCAGGTCAGCAGAGTGTGACACTAAACACATCTCCCTGACACGGCGCTGACACCCTCTGTCACAGACCCACACACTGTCTGTCAACGCTCCTCACACACACACACACACACACACACACACACACACACACACACCAGACACCACACACGCACGCACGCCAGCGAGACGTGTGTGAGCGGCTGTCTGTCAACAGACACTGACCACCTTAGTGCGTGTGTGTATGTGTGTATGTGTGTGTGTGTGTGTGTCAGAGAGCACCGGAGAGAGACACCCATATCCAGAGGAGGGGGGGGGGGGGTAAGCTTTCTGTCTACCTGAGAACTCGTCAATGAGTCACGGAAAGTGACCGTGTGCCAACCCAGGTACGTTGATGTGTTACTAATATGAACGTGATCCCTATTTATGCAAAAATGAATCCAGGAAATAAAAAAGAAAAGAAACTGAGAAGCAGATGTTGAGCTCACGGCACAATCACAAACATACGTCGGAGCTCATCTTTGATGGCCGGCAGCGGGGGGAAAAAAAGAAGGAAAAAATAAAGTATCTGCTCAGAATACGGTTTATTACCGTCAATTGTTTTTTCAACTCACATTCGACATTCTTGCTCACGCTGGACGTGAACCCAAAAGCCCCAAAAAGGGGGAAACATGTGGGTGGAATAAAAAATAAAAAAAGGCCTTAAAAAACGGAGGTCACGACCGAAGCGACCTCGATATGCGAGAACGGGGACGGATGGAGGGTCGGCGGGTACGAAGGGGACCACGGACGTGATGACCCCGTCCTCGTGTCAGTGTGTATCTGTATCTGATCTTTATGAGGTAAAAAGTTTAATTTCAAGCAAGTTATTTTTAAAAACTGCTTGATTCCCCAAAAAACTACAAAGTCACCTTTTTTCACTCATAGATACTCGTTGACACCTGGAAGAGCGACTCTGTACTGGGGGTAGTCTATTTGGTTTGAATTTATCTGAAGCGCCAGCTATCTCATCATGTGTGTGTGTGTGTGTGTGTGTGTGTGTGTGTGTGTGTGTGTGTGTGTGTGTGTGTGTGTGTGTCCGAAACACAGCAGAATTTATGGCACAGATTTTGGAGAAAAATTGGGGTGGTGTGAAACACGCATATTTACATCCACAGCATCACACGGGGCAAATAGAGACCGTTAAAAGGAAATCACAACAACAAAAATACCGTAAAAATATATATATATCCACACACACTCGTGAATTCCCTTTTGCGAGATAACCACGCCGACTTTTATTTTCCGCGACGAACCTTTTTACGACCGCAATCGCGACAAATTCGGAGAAAAAGAAGAAGAAGGAGAGAGAGAGAGAGAGAGAGAAAAAGAAGAAGCCTGACACCTGAAAGCACCGTGTGGTGGTTTTTGATGTTGTTGTTTACTTTACAGCGGCGGGGAACACTGTGCGTTTGTCACACTCGCTCTGCCAATTTGGACCACCTGCTGCAAACACCCTGAAGGCACCGTATGAAGCCGGTAAGCTGTGACCGCTTCTGCCTCTGCAGGTGCAGACGGACACGCAGGCGCTGTCTCTTCATCTCAAAACTCCACCGCACACACACACACACACACACATACACGCACACACACATACATACATACACACACAATCCATCAGACAGTGCTGAGCCGTTTTTGTTATTATTGCGAGAAATTAACATTCATAATTTTTCTTTTTCAACAACTTTGTGTGAAAGCTTTCAAGAAAGAGCAAACATTTAGTTTGAATTATCTATACATCTATATCAATTCATAACATATAATACATTGATATGTTTATAGATATATTATAATCAAATGTGTATTCAAGCATGCTGTCACAAAGTGATGGAGGAGTAGAGGAACGGTCCATTTAAAAACAAAAAATCTTCTTTTTTCTCTCCCATTCCCATCATTTTTTAAATCTCTTTAACTTTCTACTTATTTCTAATGTGCAAATGTACTTAAATATGTGATACATTGCATATTATTTCCATACTGTCCTAAATAAAACTCAAGCAAAAAGTTACCGCGGCTCCTTTCATGCCGACGGAGACAAACAGCAGATTTCATCTTCATCCTCATTCTTTAAAGCATAAAACCAGCAAAACAGCAAAAAACGAGATGAATAGGCAACAACTTTGTCACCGTGCGTTCGTGTGCGAGTGTCCGGCGCGTGTGTGTGAGAGAAGCGTCAAGTGAGAGAGAGAGAAAGTGTGCGTGCACTGCTGCATGTGTGTGTGTGTGTGTGTGTGTGTGTGTGTGTGTGTGTAGTTGTTAGATCCATTATCCACTCACCTGACGGGCATTTCCTGTGTTCAGTCTGCTGCGGTTGATCCGATCCACTTTGTCTCCCTCCTCCTCTTCCTCTTCTTTTTCTTCTCCTTCTCCTTCTTCCTATCCTCCTCCTCCTCCTCCTCCTCCTCCTCCTGCTCTTCCTCCTCCTCCTCCTCCTCCTCCTCCTCCTCCTCCTCCTCCTCCTCCTCCTCCTCCTCCTCCTCCTCCTCTCCGGAGCCCCTGCCCTGCCCTGGCGGTGGCCCCCCACCACACCACCTCCACCACCGGCACCTCGAGCTTAAAACACAGCAAACAAACACTGTGTGTGTGAGCCAGAGGGGGTGGGGGGGGGATGCTGCTGGGTGGGGGTGGTGGTGGTGGTGGTGGTGGGGGGGGGCAGCGTCGGTCTCCCCCTCACTTTCACCAAAGCCGTGGCAGTGCAGCCGGACCCATCGTGGACTCCCGGTGCTAAAGTGTCTGAGCGATGGAGAGCAAGTGTGTGCGTGTGTGTGTGTGTGCGTGTGTGTGTGTGTGTGTGTGTGTGTGTGTGTGTGTGTGTGTGTGTGTGTGTGTGTGTGTGTGTGTGTGTGTGTGTGTGTGTGTGTGTAAATGGAGCTAGCTGATGCAGCTCTCCCTGGCTCTCAGACTCACTTCACCAACACTCTGCTCCGCTGCTTCTTGGAGATGGACTCGGATTAGGACACAGCCAGTGTGAGAATCTCTTTTTCTCTCTCTCTCTCCCTCACTACGTCTCTCTCTCTTCCCTCTCCCTCTCTCCAGCCGGCATGCTCCCTCCCTCCCTCTCTCCCTCCCACCCTTTCCTCTCGCCCCGCTCTCACTCATTCACTCTCCTCGCTGAGCTTCTTTCTTTTCATTTCCTCTCGGGAAAGCCGTGCAGACCAGTTGTCTCTGCCTTCAGCTGCTCCCTCTCACCCTCTCTCTCTCTCCCTCTCTCTCCCTCTCTCTCTCAGTCACTAGTAAATATAAAAGGCATGCTTGTACAGCCCCTCTCCTAAGTCTCTCTCTCTCTCTCTCTGGCTCTCGCTCCCTCACTCGCTGTGTCTCATGCTTTCGTTTACCCCCACCCTCCCTGTGTGCCCCCCTTACTTTCTTTCTCACTGTCAAAGCTGCCTTTCAAATGCTGATTAGCAGTCAGAGTAAGAGAGTGAGAGAGAGAGAGAGAGAGCGAGAAAGAGAGAGAGAGATGGGGAGAGAGAAGGGGAAAGAAGGGATGACTGGAACAAGTGGGAGATTCCATCACATCCACATGCGTATTGTAAACTGTGACTCCTGTCCCGCACACGCACACACACACACACACGCACACACACACGCACACACACACACATTTTTGTCACAAAGGAGGGAATCGTGTTGACTTACATTAATTCCTTGAGATTTACGCAAACCAAAAACAAGTTTTAAATCATAGAAGTTTGACATTTTGGGACTTTTTGTGCAACAAGTCCTGCAAATGAAATATAAAAAACAATATATTGTATATATATATATATATATATATATATATATATATATATATATATATATACATAAATATATATATATACATATATATCTGATGCCCTCATGGTGAGTCGGATATTGCTAGACAGTCAACCTAAAACTGTTAAGATGTGTTCAAGGTTAAAGTCATTGATCCATAAAAGATGTAAATCACAGTTCTCCCATTCAAACAATCCAGCCACCTTATTGTTAAGGATCGGTGAGATGTATCTACTTGGTTGAAATCTAATGAATAAAAAGATTGAAGGGGAACAAAATAATGTTGGCTACCTATAAGAAACATGTTGTCATCGTCATCGACCCATCCGTCCATAATCTACAACAACGTCACATTGCTTTTGAAGAAAAATAGAAAAAAATAACGATTACTTTATTTATCGGCCTGATTGCCGTTGAAAATAGAAACGTAGAGACAGCGGACATCCAGCGGCTGCTTCCCACTCAGAACGTCGCTTCATAAACGTACCGTTACGACTAAAACATGCTCACACGTGAAAAGCGTGCTCCTTGAAGGTCGCCGGTGGAGTCGTTGACCTCTGTCCGGAGCTTTTTTTCCCATTTTGTTTGTGTCGTGCAAAGGTTTCACGCTATCTACAGGTATATGTGTCAAGGTGTGCAGCGAGACGGCGGAACAGAAGAAGACCGCGAGCTAGTAAACGTGGCTGTAAACGATGGAGAATTATACGGTTATTATTATTTTCATCCACTTTGTCTTTTACGAGTGAGGAAATGCTTTTAACACTTTTGTGTGCTTTGGATAATCTGGGGGGAAATAATGAGATAAGTCCGTCGAAGGCCACATCTTCAGGGCGCCACCCTTATTACACGCTTATTACATGTCTATTACACAAATGAACACATTTAACACCACGCTGTGTGGAAATACTCAAGTATACACAAGTGTACTACAGTACAGCGCTTGAGTAAATGTATTTAGTTACATCACCACCACTGACTGCATGTACAGCCTATAGGCAACATGTGCTCAGACCCACAACCACACACACACACACACACACACACACTCACACACACACAGAGCGTATACATGAACAAATAATCACACTCAGAGACTCACTCAAGTACTCTCTCTCCCACCAATCTACCTCCCTCCCTCCCTCCCTCCCCCCTCTCCTCTGTTCGTTCCCCTTGCCCTCAAACACTACTCAGAATATTGATACATCACCCCTCCTCCTTTCTCTCTCTCCCTCTCTCTCTCTCTCTCCGTCTCTCTCTCTCCCTCCATCACTCACTTTCTCTGCTGAATACTGATAGGCTGTCTACTCCGTGGTCTGAGTTTCAAATCTTTCTCTCTCTCTCTCTCTCTCTCTCACTCTCTCTCTCTCTCTCTCTCTCCCTCCCCTCTCTTGCTCCCTCCAGTCGCCGCACCCACGACAAAAAAAAAAGAGAAGAAAACAGCAACATAAAGGAGGAAATAGCAGAAGTTAATGCACTGAGGTGGACATAAATTCACTTAAGCACCATTTCAGATTATGTCAAGCTAAAAATGGGCTTAACACGGTGGAAAGGAGGGGGAGAGGGGTGACAGAGGGGGGGGGGGGGCGACAGGGCGAGGGGGGGGGGGGGCTTTGGTTTTGGCTGTCTTGCCGGCGGAAACTGGCCGAGCGGCTCGCTGCACGGTGGCGAACGGGGGCGACAAAAGGGAAGAAGACGTGTGAAAAGTTCAGGCAAATGAAGACGCATTCAGAGGGTTTCTCTTTTCTTTTTTTTTCTCTTTTTTTTTGGGTGTCCGACTCCCACCCTCCCGTCTCATTGTTGGGCATGTCGGCTGTGCCGTGGCCGAGGGGGGAGAAGAAGGGAGTGAACGAGGTCGTCAAAAAGAGTCCCAGTGAGCCCCTCCTACACACACACACACACACACACACACACACACACACACACACACACACACTTGAAACAGCTGAGAGCAGGAGAGACCACAACAATGAGAGGAACAATACAGACAGAAATGGTCCTTCTTTTCTCATATGGATGGGAAGGTGGAAGGGCCTTCAGGGGAATTTGTGTGTTTAAGTGTGAGTGTGTGAGTGAGTGTGTGTGTGTGTGTGTGCGCGGCAGAGTTTGTGTGTGCATGTACTCTCTTTGGAGGAGGCTTTCTGTCTGCATTAGAAGTGCAGCGCGTCTGAGACACTGGGAGAGGGAGTGTGTGATTTTGTCCTCCAAGTCTTCCCCAGGCGTCCTTGAAGGAGACTTTGCAGGGAATATCTGACTGTATCTTGAGTGTGTGTAGGTGTGTAGGTGTGTGTGTGTGTGTGTGTAGGTGTGTGTGTGAGCCCTCACAGGCATAGTTTAATACCGGAGGCTTGGCTCGAGGAGCAGTATTACAGGTGTTCCCTTCGCAAATCAGGGCGCTCCTAGAAGTAACAAAAACAACCTTAGGCTGGAGAATGAAGCAATACATATATAAATATATATATATATATATATATATATATATATATATATATATATATATATATATATATATTAAGAAATGTAATTGAAATGAGTGTTGATAAGAGTAAAAGTCATCCATAAAGTCCACAAATTCTACTATACTCATCCTTTAAACTATTATTAATTAATTGAAGCTGAAAGAGGTGAGAAGCTAATTTCCAACTAAATATACTGTTGGGTATTAATTATAGTTCATGCATTATATCTTAGGAGATGATCACATTTTCTATGTAAAAGTTGTCAGGGTCTGGAGTTTGTGTCTAGTTTTATGTCTTGTTTTGTAGTTCTTGTGTCGTCTGTCTCCCTGTGATTGTCTGCCCTGCTCCTGATCGTTTCCTTCTGTGATTGCTGGCCCCGCCCTCATTGTGTCCACCTGTGTCTCGTTCCCCGTTGTCCAATCCTCTCACCTTGCCTGTGTATGTAAACCCTGTTTGTCTCATTCCCAGTGTGGCTTCGTACTGTTTGGTCCAATTTTTTGTCGTCCTGTTAGTATTTTGAGGATTAAAACATTGTTTTTTGCAGTTATGTTGGAGTTTGGGCCCTCTCTCGCTGCGACATCCGTGACCTCACATGACAAAAGTAACTATAATTGTGTAAAAGATAAAAAAAACACTACAATATAACAATCTGAAATGTTGTGGAATAGAATATGAAGTAGCATGAGATGGATAATACAGAAGTGAAGTACTTCTAAGTGGTAACATCAACAGATAATGTTTATTACTCTGAAAGTACACAAAGAATGTTGTTGAGCTTAAGAGAATTAACGGAAATTGAGCGTAAATGTTCATCGTTACATTAATATTAAAAACTTTTAGCTTTAACTCTGCCTTCCCTTTCCTAAATGTATGTTATAAGTCAAATTAACACACAGAAAATGTTTTAATGATATTAATGTGTGTACGTGTATTCATTTGTGTGTATATATGCTTGTATATATGTATGTGCATATATATATATGTATGTGTGTGTGTATATGTATATATATATATATATATATATATGTATGTGTGTGTATATATATATATATATATATATATATATATATGTATGTGTGTGTGTGGGCGTATGTGTATATATATTTATGTATGTATGTGTGTGTGTGTGTGTGTATGGGTGTATGTATGTGTGTGTGTGTGTGTGCATGGGTGTATGTGTGTGTATATATATGATTATGTTTATGTCTGACATTGTTGTACTTGTAAAAAAATTAATGTTGTAAGAGGAAACTTCAAGGGAATGTTTTTTTAATACTTTTTAGTAGTTTTAATAGTTTTGGGGAGGTCCGTAATATTAAAAAGACACACAGTGTGTTGTGTAACGAGCAGGAGTAACTATTGTTTTAGACTCGTGAGATACGCTCCAATCAGAGGGTTACGTAACGTGACGCTAATCCACCGCCGGCACAGACATGATCCCCGTCACATTAAACATAATTTGTTTTCAATGTTGCACATATTACACAACAATATCTCCCCCTCCGCCTCGCGGCCGCTCGCATGAACACCGAGCGTGAGAAAAAAGGCTGTTTAAAGATAACTGCCATGGAGGAGATAATATTCCAAATCTATCACACAATAATTCTTTGAGGGCATGTGGCCATTAAGAAGCTATTTCGCCCTTTTTGTTGAGTACGCTCCTCCATATTTCATGGCGATGCGTATCTGACGCTCTCGCCGCTCCGCCGCTCCGCCGCGCTCTACTCAGCGGTGACCCGGCGCCCCGAGCCGCGCCATCCTTCACCTTTCTGGGCTTAAAAGTAATTACCACTTTAATTTGCTGTCCGCTTTTGTGCATGCCTGAGTGTATCTGTGGCTGACTGCAGAGCGCTGTGTGCGTGTGTGTGTGTGTGTGTGTGTGTGTGTGTGTGCATACAAAAAGCACTGACGTGTATGTGCAATGCAACAATGAACTAATGGCTGAAACATTGAGTTTATCTGTATAGACATATAGTGTGTGTGTGTGTGTGTCTATACATAGTATATGTGTCTTATAACATATGATGTATTATTTATTATTATTTCTTATTTTATTATTTATTAGACCAAAGGGTACGATGAATTGAGAAAGTACTTGACAAATTAACCTTTAATGAAAACAATCATTAGTTGCAGCACAGAATACGAATATATGAAGGCTGTGTGTGTGTGTGTGTGTGTGTGTGTGT
>CM070099.1:19829416-19961916 GCA_036178185.1 Liparis tanakae | reverse complement strand
CTCGAGTGATGGAAGTGAACGGCGGCGGCGGCGCGATAAAGCCGGGAGGCATTTACCGCGGGCCGGAAAAAGAAAAAAAACAACGACAACAACTGCTTTGTGTCTCTCTTTTTTGGGGGGGGGGTCAGAGGTCAGCCGACTGTGACACAGACAGAGAGGTCGACGGGACTGACCTGCTATTGGCCCCTGACCCCCCCACCCCCACCCCCACCCCTCCTCCCCCTACTGACACCGCGGTAGCCATGGCTACTGAGCTGCAGACAAACATGTTGTCGGTATAAGGTTGATGGTTTGAGGGAGGGGGGGGGGGGGATGTCGACTCGGCTAAGATTCCCCCTCAACACACACACACACACAACTAATCTCCCATTCAACCACCCCCCCCCCCCCCCCCCAATGCAAAGAGAGAACAACACCAACACATGAAGGTGCCGGGGTCTCTCCGTCATCAAAGTCCGATGGTTCGTTGTCTATAGTGTCTCAACTTTTCTGCACGGAGGATAGTTAAAGAAGAAGAAAAGAAGAGAAGAAGAAGAAGAAGAGAGGCGGGGGGGGGGGGGGGGGGAGACAAGAGAGCAGCAGCTTGTTGCATTAGCATTCCTCCAGCGGAGCGGCTGTCTGTTTGCCTCTGGCAGCAGCCGAGAGAGGGGGACACTCTCTGCATCCTCACACAGCTCGTCTCTCTCTCCCTCTGTCACTGTCTATCTCTCGCTCTGTCTGTCTCTGCCCATCTCTCTCTCTCTCTCCCTCTCTCTCTCTCTGTCTGTTACATTCCTCCCTCCGCTCCGCCACTGGCCTGTCACCGTGTTTTCTACAACTCTGGACCCGTTTTCTTCCCGCCGGTCGTCCCGTATTTCTCCGTCGCTCCGTCTCAGAGCCGTCATCGTTTTCCACGAATCTTTTCCTTTTTCCGCTCGTTTGTACGTGTTTTTTTTTTTTCTCGTTTCGGGGCCTCGCCGTCTCGAAAACCCTTGCCGTCTCGCCGGGGAAAAAAATGTACACCGGTCACGATCGAGGGAAACGGGGAACGGAGACACGAAGGGAGTCACGAGGCCACGGAGTCTAGCCGCCATGTTGGCGTGCATGACGTTGCACCTTTTTTTTTTTCCGAAGCCACCATTATAGATTTATAAACGTATAACGGTCAAACTCAACTAAATAAGTACGTTTCATTTCAGCATGTCAGCTACGGTGCAAATCTCCCTCTGTTGCCATGGCGATCTTCATAAACACGAGCCTTGACCGTTCCACGCATGCAGAAACACGGAGAGCAACCCATTAAATGGTATCATGTTCTCCTTTTTTTCAATTATTCATTGAATCTATTAAAACTTTTTTTTTTTTTTTCATTAATTATTAAATATAACTCAGTCTGCAAATGAATACTAGAAGGAAAAAAATGCTGGTCAAACCAAAATATGAGATTTCAATATCTTCTCCCCCGTGCTGCGCAACGGTTTGGCGAAGAAAATAAAATGCATAGTTTTCAATGTTGTTTACATCCATATGAATAATTACTGTGTTTTAGGACGATATAATATAAAGTTTGCTATAAAGAAGCAAACAGTGGGATATTATTGACCGGCCAAGTCGGCCACCTACTGGAGGACACACTGGTCCCAGTACAGAGCCAGTGGAGCTCCGAGGACGACGCCAAGTATCTGAGGTCAACGGGTTGCCGTTGACGACGGAGGCTTGGACACCAAACGCCCACGAGAGGATGTGATCTGTATTACGTGTGCTGTACGGGACGACGGGCGCAACGCTGTCCGTCCGATACGAATCCAAACAAACGATTAAAGTCCAAGGCGTCTTCGTTCAGTCGTCGTTTCCAGATCGATGGATTCTGGTTCCTCGAGTCTTTTAAATAAGATCGTAAGAGCAGTGAGAACGTCTGATTAAATACAAGAAATAAAAAGTTCAGAAACAGCAGCTTCCTGAGCAGACGTCACAAGGGGCTCGACAACAACAACAACAACAACAACAACAACAACAACAACAACAACAACGGTGAAAGCCACAGACATAAAACACACACACACACATGAGCACCTCTCTCCTCTTCTCTCTCTCCTTCTGGATACATTTACATCTCTCCATTGCACAATATTAACTTGTGACTCCACGTCTCAGACCTGGCTGGGTCTGATGCCTCCTGCCATGGCCCTGCTAATGCCCCCCCCACACACACACACACACACACACACACACACACACCCACACACCCCTCCCCTTTTTTAAATATATTTCTTGGGAGTTTTGCCTGATCCGATGTGAGGTCAAAGGTCAGGGATGTCGTACGTGTACAGGTCGTAAAGCCCGCTGAGGAAAATGTCTAATTTGTGATAATGGGCTATACAAAATAAACTGAATTGAATGAGAAAGAAAACAGAAACAATATGTAAAATGAAGTGCAGAGCCTGCTTGTACTGCTGTTTGTACCCGTTTGACTCCGAGCGTCCAGCTCCTCTCGACTCGTCTGTGTCCAAACTCTGAAGAGAATTCGACTTTTGTCATCATTTCATACCCGAATGCGTCTCGTGAATGTCCAGCGTGGTTTACTGTCACGACTCCCTCCCTGAACACGACGCACATTTTCTATCAGAACGCGTAAAACAAACTAAACGCGACTTAAAAAAAAAAAAAAAGAACAAAAATTACCATATTAGTACGACAAGTGCTCCGCGTCACCCTCCGATGATCATTCTTTACTTTATCAAATTGAATTAGGTTATAAAAGGCCCGGCCTTCAGACGGCTGCGGGGGTGAAGTAAATCATGCGGCGTTCGGAAAAAAAAGCCGAGCTGGAGCGCCGCGAACTCTGCAGCGAAGCCACGGAGACTAAATGCATTCAAACAAATTAATAGTCCATTAAATAAAAGCAAAAACTCGTCCGGGCCGATAGTGCTTTAAGAAGCGTATTAGCATCAGAGCGGGGGGGACGCTCGTTTGTCTTGTTTCAGCGGCGAGGGGGGCGGAGCCAGCCGGCCGCGCGCTCCTTTCTCTACGTACATGTGACATCTGGTGGAGGTCTTTATGCCTACAGTGCTGTGAGTGATGGTTCGACCTGACCCCGGCGTGATCAATTCTCCCGTTTTTGTTGTTCTTCTTCCTCTTCCTCTTCCTCCTCTTCTTCTTCTTCTTCTTTTCTTCCGTTGTCACCGAAACTCATCCTTCTCATTTAAAAAGCTACTGTATCTCCCTTGTCTCAATTAATCTCACTCTCTCTCTTCCTCCGTCCGTTTGCCCTTCCGTAGTTTTTCCACCCCCCCCCCCCCCCCCCACCGCCGCATCCCTGCATCCATCTTGTTCCTGCCCTCCCCCTTTTACACCTCCCACCTCCCACCCTCCACCCCCCATCCCCCATCCCCGGGCCCGGCCACCACTCTGGTATTCCCAAAGTCATCTGCAATCAGACATCTTCAATGGATTAATTACACTGTCCTCACGCCGCTTGATTGAGCATCTAACATCTACCCCCCCCCACCCCCCCCACACACACACACACACACACACACACACCCCGGTGCTCCGTCCTCACCTCCACCCACACGCAGACCTCGAAGGGCTTTCTTCTCGCCCACTTTTTCCTCTCTCTCTCTTTCTTGCCTCCCTTTGTGTGGGTAATCTTTCTCTCCTCTCGACCTCTACCTTTAAACTCCAGACCCCCCCCCCCCCCCGACCCGAAGATGACCACAGAGGACGCCCCCCTCCTCCCCCCCCCCCCTCCTCTGGGTCAAGGGAGCCGTTGCTAATTGGACATTGATTCGCGGGGCTCTCCTTCTCCATGATCTCTCGTGGAGAATCGGAATCACGCTAATTGAAGAATTAACTTAAGTGAGACTTGAACCTGGAAGAAAAGGAGGAGAGAAAAAAAAGGGGCGAGGGAGGAAAGGCAAAGACAGACAAAATGCTTCGGCTTAAAGAAATACAATAGCGCTAACACACATGCACACACACACGCACACACAGAGGGGTGCATCCGGGCGCTCGCATACAAAACGGGGGGCAAACACACGCGAGGAACCGGAGGCCTCTCAAAGATAAACGTCTTCTTTTTTTTTTTTTTCACAAAATTCATTGATCCTCGTTTTCTGAATTACGGTAACTTTAAATCAGTGGAGTTCCCCTCAGACACTCAGACACTTCTCCAGAAGAACGGTTTACCTAGCAGCCTGCCTTTACTTATTTTTAGCACACAAATACACACACAGTCTCTTTTTTTACTACTCATACACACACACACACACACACACATCCACTTCACATCAATCTTGGATCCCAGACCATAACCCCCAAAAAGCAGAGTGCTGCTTTGAGTCATTCCAAAATCATGATGGATGACAACTTCCCAAAGCAATCCCTCTGCGTGCCAGCATCATTTAACTAAAGGCATCAACCTGCCCCGGCCAATCACGCTCCTCCGTTTCCCCGGGCCGGAGAGAGAGAGAGAGAAAGAGAAAGAGAGAGAGAGAGAAAGAGAAAGAGAAAGAGAAAGAGAGAGAGAGAACATGCCGGACCCCACCGTTTGAAAAACTCCACTGTCATGTGATTCTGAAAATAAAAAAACACACTCACTCACACACTCACACACTCACACACACACACACACACACACACACACACACCCTCCTCAGGAGAGACCACGCGGGAGCCGGCCACGAAATGAATGAGCTTCACCCGAGTTTCTGATCATGAATCTGTACCCCTCCCCCACCCCACCCCACTACCCCCCCCCCTCCCCCTCCCTCACCCCACTACCCCCCCCCCCTTTCACGAGCAGCAAAGACGACGGGAGACGAGATTGCGGGGGAGGTTAAGCCGACCTCGGGCTCACGCTTTTGGGAGCGGACTAAACCCTGGAGTGCGAGAATGACAAAACATTTAGGCCGATCTCACTCGCACGGCTCGCTGACAGGCTGAAACAAAAGAACGGCCCTCGGAGGGAATTCGAAAATCATCGAATGAATGTCAATTAATTTTCCACGGGACGAACTTGAATCGATTTGAATATAAAACAATCTTTCTTGAAAGCAAAAGGGAATTGATGTCCAAGGCCTTCAAACGGCGAGAGGGGGAGACGGAAAAACGACAGAATGAAAGACGGCTGATTGTGTGTGTGTGTGTGTGTGTGTGTGTGTGTGCTCGACCGCGTTTGTGCCAAGGTGCACGCTTGTGTGTGTGTGTGTGTGTGTGTGTGTGTGTGTGCTCGACCGCGTTTGTGCCAAGGTGCACGCTTGTGTGTGTGTGTGTGTGTGTGCTCAGCAGTTGTGTTGCACGCTTGGCTGGCGGGGTGTGTGTAAAGTAATTAACATGATAGCCTCCCTCTAAGCCCGATAGCCTCTTCCCTGCAGCGAGGTCGTTCAACAGACACCTGAGCTGCGTCTCAGACACAATACACACACACACACACACACACACACACACACACGAGCAATAACATGTTCAACCCACATATGCCCGGTACCAACAGATTCTGGGAGCATACAGGCATCAGCAGGAATGCCGCGGTTCACGTCGGCCTGTCAGCGGCGTGAAGGCCGAGAGACGATTCACTGACGTTAATTCATTCAAAACAAAGCTTTATTAAAAGGAGAGAATGAGGAAGCATAACAAGAAACTCAGGGAGCTCTGACCTCCGTTAAGGCTTCACAGAATAACCCCAAAATATGTTAAACTATGAGAACACTGGAGGTTTTAAAAAGGTATCGACTTGACGGTATTGATAAAGCATAAGAAGTTAGAGTTGGGGGCAGATGCTTGAATTTCTGGTTTGTTTGTTTTGTTTTTGTTTGTTTTTGTTTCATATATAAGGCTCTTCGGAAAAAGTTTTTCAAGCGATTATAGGTGAAGGCACTTCTAAGCTAGACAGCTTCGGCCTTAACCCTTTCGGTCAGCCACATGTATCTTTCTTCTGTTTTAATATTTTTCTGATCGAAATAAATAAACTCATTCATGAATTTTGTAACGTGCATCTGGATCTGAACTAAATAAGATATTCTGATAAACGTCGTCCTTTAAAAGCAGTTATTACTACTTTATTACAACGTATCAGACGTTGATAGAGAAATGATAGAGAACCATCGCTTGATTGTCAAACCTCGGCTTTACAGATCTTCATAGAAAGTTCCAGCTGTTTGTTAAAAGCAACGTTATTGTTTTGATTCTCCCGCTCTGCTCTCATAAGCGTATTTTCTGGTGATAAAAGTCATCTGGTGAACATAGAGACACGTGAAGCTCCTCGGGAGTCGATGGAACTCAGATTCATTAGAGTGAACCGCCTGAAACTCGGAGGACGTTTTGGTTTTGTGAACATAAAAAGAAGAATTTTGTCAAATGAAACTCGTGGGTTGTGGATAATTGAATGTATGATTTACTGTCTACGGATGATACGCCGTCACATGACCTCAGTCGACGCGTTCAAGGCTCAGTTAGAATAACGTAAACCGTGTCGAACTTCATCCAAATACACTATTTATCTTTTTATTATGGATTCATAATTGGATGAAACTAACTATGGTTTTGGCCGTGCACAGAATCTGAGAAAATAGGTAAAGTGGTTAATAAAAAAATAAGTTTTGGACCATTAAATTGGTTAAAGTTTTGATCCTGCAACTAAAATACATGAGCTCCTCGGTGGGATAATGAGACATCGCATATGACCGCTGGTCGCCAACACGATGCTGACGATATCCTTTTATTTTGTTCCTCTATCGTTTCCATCTTCTTCGTCCCTCGTGACCCCGCGACCTTGACCATGGTCCTCTAATAACTGACCTCCAAACGCCCCTTCAGCCCCTCACAGCCCTCATTTGCTAAAGGATTAGAGTCGGGGCACCGGGGGGGTCAAACCACCATCAGAGACCCTAAAAAAAATGAAACGTAGATACACACACACACACACACAAGCGTGTACACTTCCCAGCACACAGTCTGAGGGTAGCAGATTATGTATTCACGTACTGTAGGGCGCTCATCCCCAGACGCGTACCGCAGCAGAGACACTCATTTGCATGAGCATGTGCAGAACTAAATAAATTGACCTTAACTCTCGAACTCAAAAAAAAAAACACTAATACACATTTGTGCGACTTTAAAAAAAAAAAAAAAAAATTTAAATACAGGGGTCAAATAACAACTTCAGAGAGAAGGAAGAAGGCTGATGATAAATCCGGAGCAGTTTTAAGGCAGCGTGAATCCCACCTTCGGAAGAAGTGAGAGAAGGAGAGAGAGAGAGAAAGAGAGAGAGAGGAGGGGGAGTCAGTGGGAGAAGAAAAGTGATTGTCAGGGAGAGAAGAAACATCACTCTGAAAACTTCTAAAGACGGCCCTGCTCTGGGTTTTAAATGCTCTCCTCCCTCTATCACTCTCTCTTCCCACTTTCCTCTCATCCCTTTCATGAATTAAAAGCACGGCCGGCCTGTGGGGAGAAGCATAGTTAATTCTGATCAGATCTCCTCCTCCTCCCCCTCCCTCCTCCTCCTCCTCCCCCTCCTCCTCCTCCCTGGGCGACGGCTGCCGTGCCGTCTGACAGACGGAGATGGGATCTGACAGTAAACAGGCGCGTGGATGCCCGGCGAGTGATTGACACGTAGGCAGGTCGGCGGGGGCCCGCCCCCCTCCTAATCCTGCCCTGTCAGCTCTAATTGGGGAGGTGGGGCTCCGTGTCACCAAGGTGACTGATTGACAGGACCCCAGCTTTGCATAGATATGAGGGAAAGGTGGAGGAGGTTCACGCATGGCATAACACTGTTAACACTACCATGCCGCTAATAGAGATACGCGAGCGCGTGCATGTGTGTGTGCGTGCGTGCGTGCGTGCGTATGTGTGTGCGTGTGTGTGTGTGTGTGTGTGTGCCGAGATGCAGGTGAACTCTCTCAAGAACATGCCCACAAATAAACCCACAACAATAACCATGAAGAAATTTAACATGCATACAAGAAGTCTCTCTCTCTCTCTCTCTCTCTCTCTCTCTCTCTCTCTCTCTCTCTCTCTCTCTCTCTCTCTCTCTCTAGAGCAGAGGTTATAAACACTACAAGAAGTGGGACAGAGGACGCAGGGAGCAGCCATTCAGAGGTCTTCCCCCGTGTCGAGGCCAATGATAGACGTGTGTGTGTGTGTGTGTGTGTGTGTGTGTGTGTGTGTGTGTGTGTGTGTGGGGGGAGTGTCACTTTGCTCACACTTCAACCTGTGGACACGCACACGTGTAATTGTGTGTGAAGAGAAACGGCGTATTTGTGAGTCTATGTGTTGGGGTGAAGCGCGTCGGTCACATTTGATGTTCTATTTGGCGGCGGTTCCATCTTGGGGGGTCAGGACCCCCCCCCACACACACACACACACACACACACACACACACACACAGAAGAGTCACGACACGATTAACCATAGAAGGGAGCAAACACAGCATCCTTATTGGCTCAGAGAGGAGGAGGCGAGGTGGGAAGGACGTTCTCCGGGTTCCTCTCCTCTCATCAGGGAGTAAAACACGCTCGTCATAAATAAATAGAATGTTTGTGGACAATTTATTACCTGATGATGGCGCTCGATTAAAAAAGGTCAGCGGAGTCGAGACGATTTGTATTTCCTTCAAAACCACAAACGTCTTTATTGTTGAAGCAGCGGATCGACCGGGGGACAGAACATCAAGACTTACAGTATATTTTATTATTTAAACTGTTACCATAAAGTTATAATGTTGTTGTTGTTGTTGTTGTTGTTGTTGTTTCGAGAATTGTTGATTGTGCCACTAGTTGTTCAGGATTTAGTTTGAAGTGTTGTTTTTTAATTATAAAAGTTATTTATTCATCGCCCTGTGTCTCTGACTACGTTTACCTAATAAACTCCATTTAAAAGAATTTACTTTTACTTCTTAATCTTGTTTTTTTTCCTTGTTAAATTCTTAACAGTTTCCAAAAATATAAGAGATAAAAATGTCTCACGGACATGCACAAACTACGAGGAGGTCGCTTGTTAGCGACTGCTTCGTTATACGGGGCGAGAAACCAAAACCGCTACAAGAAAGCGTCAAAGTTTACGCTCCGAAGCCTCTGAATTTGCACGGCTAATTAAAAAATAATATTTGTAATAAGCTTACAGCTTTGTGTATGAATACATTCTGGTACTAGTGTGTGAGTGCATGTGTTTAGGTGCACGTGTGTGTGTGTGTGTGTGTGTGTGTGTGTGTGTGTGTTTTGATTGACAGCTGCCACTGACCTGTGCCAGTCAGAGTGCCATACTGCGGGGCGGTGGGG
The DNA here is from genome assembly GCA_036178185.1 of Liparis tanakae. Taxonomy (NCBI): domain Eukaryota; kingdom Metazoa; phylum Chordata; class Actinopteri; order Perciformes; family Liparidae; genus Liparis; species Liparis tanakae. Next base: position 19,952,662 of record CM070099.1, on the reverse strand, counting down.
TCGATCGCTACGGAGACGACCTTCGCCCTCATCTGCATCCTGCCTTCATTAGCAGAGCCAGGCAAGGAGAATAACAACCCAAATAAATTAATAAAGAGAAAGAGAAGGGGAGGAGGGAGGGAGGGAGGGAGGGAGGGAGGGAGGGAGGGAGGGAGGGAGGGAGGGAGGGAGGGAGGGAGCAGACAAGAGGAGAGCAGGCAGAGCGAGGGGTGAAACAGGAAGAGAGCAGGAGTGGAGGGAGGGAGGGAGGGAGGAAGGAAGAAAGGAAAGAAAGACAGAAGGAAGGGAGGAAGAAAGGAAGGAAGGAAAGAAAAAAGGAAGGAAGGAAGGAAAGAAAGGAGGGAGGGAGGAAGGAAGAAATAAAGAAGGAAGGAAATAAAGGAGGGAGGAAGGAAAGAAAGAAAGAAGGAAGGAAGGAAGGAAGGAAGGAAGGAAGGGAGGAAGGAAGGAAGGAAGGAAGGAAGAAGGAAGGAAGGATGAGTAAAAGGGCACAGTGACACACTACTATACAGCAGAGGGGCTGGGGTGAGTAGACGGAGGGGTCGTCTACTCCCCCACAAAGAGGAGGGTAAAAAAGGTATATATATATATATATATATATATATATATATATATATATATATATATATATATATTATAAATACATACGAATGAATTAATCTGCCGTCATGAATTCAATGTGCGGATAAAAAGATGCATCCTGCAAGATAGTGTGACAACCAAATTGGTAAACGTACCCCGAGCAGAGCTGGAACCTCGCTTTGCCAAACGCGTCTCTGGGGCCGACGAGGCGGCGTGGCTGGGAGCCCTGATCCAACCGAGTATTGATACATCACCATCTGCACTGGCTCCGAGACGCGTATTGACAGAGACGCTCTCTAACCGCTCCACAGAGTCGCCTTTTTTTTTTTTAACGAGGCCAAACGGTCCAGATTTCCACCCCCGCCCCCCCGGTTGACCACACGGCGAAATGTGTTGATAAAGTTTAATCATCGTGGATATGGACTCTCACACACACACACACACACAGGAAGAAACCCCTCTGGCAGACCTCGACCCGCGCGGCGGTGTCCGGAGGAAGCACGGCGCGTAAATAAATGATGAAGAACTACGTTCACGCGCAGGACCGACTTCCCCAGGAGGACGCTGGTAATGATGTTTTCTCATCTTCCGGCGGAGTTTTGTACCGCACGCCGACTCCCATTACTTACTCAGGAGATCTATGTTTTGGTGAGGAGTGCAAAGGCGGAGGATGGTTGTGTCACCGTGCTGATGGATGGATCATCTTTGAACCGCAGAGAGATGTTCACGAAGCCAAGTCAGACTCTAAGCACCTCGATCCAACACATATATATATATATATATATATATATATATATATATATATATATATATATATATATATATAATATCCCGTCAGGTAATGCGCCTGACCCTCTTTTTCTTCGGCTCTTTGACAGAAGTGCTGGCTGTTCAGGGTCGCGAAGTGTGAGCCGGGGCCCGCTGTGCCGGAGAGGAGATTCTCAGGGCGATCGATGCGGAGGATTAGGGCCGGCTTTGGGGCTCAGAGACCTGGATCTGAGTAGTATTCTCAGCGGGGGCCCCTAAGAGACCTGGAGAGGGAAAGCTGGAGGAGAGAAAAGAGGAGGGAGGGGAGAGAGAGAGAGAGAGAGAGGGAGGGAGTGAGGCTAACCTGGAACTGTCAGGAGGCTGAGAGAGGATGGGTCAGGCCGGGAGGAGAGGAGCGGTCGTGGTCCTGTAGAGACTCACCCACTCAGGAGAAACACCGGACAGTTTGATTCGGATAAACTGAGGCGAGCAAAAGAGGGAATTTGATGTAGAGAGAAAACAAGACAGATGAACGCAGATGAAGTTGTGTTTTGTTGCTTCCTTACTATATATTTTCTTCGGGACCACAAACGGGTCGTCGTCTCGTAATTTGACGAGCGCGGCACACGACAAAAGGCTCCCTTTCCTCCCCCCTCCCTCCCCCCGTCGTCTGCGAGTCTGCCTGCCGATGCTCGTGATTGGTCAAGCCCGTTCGCCAGCTCGCCGCTCTCCCCCGGGTACAGACGGTCGGATCCATGATTCATTTTGCAATGAGGAGAGAGAAGAAGAAGAAGAAGAAGAAAAAAAAGAAAAGAGAAGCGCATGCGAGAGAAGAAACAGCCAAAGACCACTGGGAAATTATACGGCGGAGCGGCGTGGTGGATCTGGAATTAAACGGCATAATTAATCGAGCAAAAAAACAAGCACGTTTGCTCATACATTTATTATTTGCATTTTTTTTCCCTCCAGGAGATGTAATCAGCAGATAATATATATATATATATATATAGAAATATAAATATATAAATGTATATATATGAATAAATATAAATATATATATATATATATATATATATAAATAAAAAAATATATAAATAAAAAAATAAATATATATATATATTCATTTATATATACGTCCGGGCCCCCGATCCATGTCACGGGGACCCAGGAGGCCCGTTTAGAGCACTGACCCTAAAAGCGTAAAGAGAGATCAGTTCTGTTCAACGCTTTATTTATTTATTTATTTCTCTCTCACTAGACTATTATTTCCCACAATGCCCTCTGCCTCCGAAGTAATTTCCACAACAAGCAGAATGAAGTCCCACGGAATCACGTCGCCCCGTCTCCCCGTCCTTTAAATTAAGGTGTCCGCAAAATTGGGTTCACAACTCGAGGCTCTCCGTGGAGTTGTTCTGCATTATGCAGCCTGTGTGTGTGTGTGTGCGTGTGTGTGTGTGTGTGTGTGTGTGTGTGTGTGTGTGTGTGTGTGTGTGTTGACCCGATGAAGCAAAACTAGCCACTTTCAGAGAGTTAGCGTGGAGATATTACAGCAATAACATCGTAGAACTGAGGAGCTAACGGAACCGTGTAAACGCCGCACAAAACAACTTTAACATGTGAGAACATGCGCGGCTACAAAAAGTCCCGTTAGCTTGCGCGCCAATTAGCAGCCGTTGCTAAACCCCGGTGCTCGTTCATCACACTGGATCCTTATGCATTGTTTTTTATGACTTCGGGTTTATGGTTGTCATGACGTTCAACACCCATCCTGAAAACTCCTTCAAAGTATTTTATTTTAAATATAAGAGTATATAGAGTAGTACATTGTTGTACAGTCTTGTTTTGAAAGCTGATGAATGCCGCTGTGTTTTTTTGATGATTTAGGTACTTAAAACAATTGAACTAATGAACTACATCTGGTATCCAGCATCATGGACACAACGAATAAAGGTTCTTAAATGGTTCTTTAAAAGGTTGTGTGGTTCTACGAAGAACCATGACCTACTGAAGAACCATGTTTTCGTTTGAGGCGCCATCATATAGGTTCTTTGAAGAATTCTTTCAGGAAATGGCTTTTAAGGAACCCTGGTTTAAAAGGTTGTTAGTGGAACTAGATATGGTGCTTTAAAGAACCATTTTTTAAAGGTTCTTTGAGATACCTTTATAGGTTATTTGAAGAACAATTTAAGAAAATTGTTAGTGGAACATATATGGTTCTTCTATGGCATCACTCTGAAGAACCATTTGGCTTCATTTCTCTGTGTGTGGTGGTGTCTATGAGCCTGAGTTATCATTTTATGGTAAAAAATGAAAAAAGCAACGATTTGTGAAAAATAAATAAATATATTTTTTCCTCCTGTCGTCATCTCACGACCCCTGGGTTTGACCTTGAGAGGTGCCAGAAGGTCTTTGCATGATGGATTTATGAAGTACAAACACTGCAACATAAGCTCTCATTTTAGAACTTGCATTCTATAATTGAAGCTTACTTACCGGCCTGGTTGTTATCTGTAATACTTGATTCTCCTCCTGGTAATCAATAAAGTCTGATCTTATTTAAATATAAATAAAGAGTGATTAAAAAAAAAAACACTAAATTATTAGACTATATTTCAACCAGTTAAACTGCAGGCTTATATTATTATTATTAATATTAAATACACAACTATTGATGAGAGAGTATAACAGCTTGTTGTTATTGTAGACATATTGATGGTGAATTTGCACCTAGAATATGTCTAGTGACATGCACTTCATCTTTCCTCATAGATCTCCAGCCCCCCCCCCCCTCGTGATGCTCTTATGCATAAATACATCCGCCGAACACTTTTGAAACGTATCACTTCCCAGCTGCTCAATACACGACTTGTACCTGCAGCGCCGTCATCAATCGAGCCATCAATATGGAAATACCGCGGTGACCCCCAGACATTCATCAATAAGCTCCTCGGGGGGAGGGGGAGGAGGAGGGGGAGGAGGAGGAGGAGGAAGGGGAGGAAGGGGCACCTTAAAAAACCATCAATGAGACGGATCGGCCCGCAGTCCGGCTCGGACAGTCCGTATCGATGAGCGTCCCCACCTGTAGCGGGCCCGCGGCCGCAGGCTGCGCGCGCATCTCCATTCAACACCCGGGTCGCCGCGGCTGCAGCTGCAGCTGCGAGGAGCTCGAGGGGCGCAGGAAGACGCGCTCGAGCGGCGGTACGTGCCTCGACTCATCATAAGACCCGTCCCCCTTCCTCCTCCTCTTCCTCCTCCTCCTCTGTGTCTGACTCACAACTTTTTTTTTCTTTTTTTGTGGTTCGCACCATACGAACCGCCTCACGCCTCTTAATACGAGCAACAATAGCTTCAAATTAAGTTCTTTGTCTTTATTCCGCGGCTTACTCCGAGCACCCTCCTCCTCTTCATCCTCCTCCACTCAATCTCTGGAGTTTAGTCAAACCTATTACCTCCCCTTCCTCCTCCTCCTCTTCCTCCTCCTCCTCCTCCTCCTCCTCCTCTGAGAGCTCGACGTCACTGAGAAGCGTCTTCAGAATCTCGTCTCACGCGCTATTCGGGATTAAAGGGGTTAATTGTCGCACTGTTTGACATCCTGGACCTTAAACCCGGAGCCCACGCGGTCCACGCGCCGCTGCGTTCGCCTCCTTCTACCCGGAAACAGCCGCGCGGTGCTCGGTGCGCAGCGCGGGACTAGTCCGCCCCCTAGTGGCGGCCGTCTGTAAACGCACGAGGAAAAGCAGCTCACAAAAACATGACGTGAAGACGTTTTATTTCAGTAAAGAAAAGTGAATAATGAGATAATCATGATTTTGAATAAGAACAAAGCTAAACGTGCCTCTCTTTGTTGTTTTCCTTTTCTAATTAGTCCCTAATTCTTTCACTGGCCAATAAAAAGCAAATGTTGACATTCCCCATATTTGACCTCCAATCAAATCCCACACCACCCTCTCCCTCGTGACACTTCTTAAAAAGGTTAGAGTTCAAGGGCGGCGTGTCCCGTAGGCACACACACACACACACACACACACACACACACACACACACACACACACACGCATCTGCCCTTTTCATTCCCAATCAGCCGTTCTCTCTCGCTCGTTCTTTTTCTTCCTCTTCCCCGAGCCAGAATGGAAAGATGCGCCACAAAAAGGTCACGGACATGGATTTCCTTTTGGTCTGACTCAATAAAAAGGTCAGGCGAGGGCACCGTGAAATGGCAGCGAGGCCTTCACAGGGTCCTCGCAGGGACCCACCCTGGTCCTTGCGGGCTCCATCGGCCCCCTGAAAATGGCACCAAAAAACCAGGCGGGGTCCTGTGGGCCGCTGTGATGTCATCGAGGCTTCAGAAGGGTGGTATAAAGATTATAGGACATTTATAAGTTCATGTACACGCGTCTTCTTATATCTGCTCCTCCATAGACTGATAAAAGAACAGACAGGAGCTTATGGAATTTGCTCTTTACCCACTTTTCTTGTGGTGTTTTTTTAGTGTGTGTGTGTGTGTGTGTGTGTGTGTGTGTGTGTGAGTGTGTGTGTGAGAAGACCCGTCTCTGCGTTAAAAGGTCAGGTGTGTGTTCGGCGGCGTGGCCGTTCATCAGAAGGTCTGTAATGAGCTCAGATTCCTCCCGTCCACATGAAGCGTCAAGACACACACACACTGCTCTCTCTTTCTGCAAAACAAATGTCATGTATCTTAATAAGTGACTTGGTAAGGACTTTAAAGTGAATGTAGAATGAAACATGTTCCTGTGTGTGTTGTGTGCAGGGACTGATTTCTAATGGATGTCGCTAATTGGTTAATTAATAAAATCCCAATTCACTGTGTGACTCAGGGGTGGGCAAACGGTTTGGCTCAGGGGCCACGATGACTTTTACAATTTGACAGATGGGCTAGTGTCCGATAGATAGGATGTGTGTGTGTGTGTGTGTGTGTGTGTGTGTGTGTGTGTGTGTGTGTGAGTGAGTAAAACATATTTAGAAATCCACTCATTAAACACTCGCCACTCGGCATCACTGTCGACTTTTCTTTTCTTTGGTCCTCTCGTTGTTACACGCAGGGGCGTATGTAGGATTCAAAGAAAGGGACTGAGCCCCGAGAGAGGGGGGGGGGGGCTAAGTGCCCTGACTGTTTATGTTTGACCGCAATTTTCTGGGGGCCCCGAATATCCATCGTTAGAGAGAAAATGTCAGGGTCATAGTCCGACTATATCTGGATTAAAACACAGATTAGCACTTCAGTGGCTCTTTTTGTGGTACTTTTGTAGTTTGACTATGTTGAGGAAATGTTACTTTCTGTATTCTTGTTGTTCTTAGTTTGTACTCTAGGTTGAAATGCACTTATTGTAAGTCGCTTTGGATAAAAGCGTCTGCTAAATGACATGTAATGTACTCTATCACTGAGATAAAGATGAATTATTTCACTGTCAAATATGCCATTCAATAGAAAACACATATGTTCTCCTCCTGAGACCCAGCCCATTCATTTGTGTCCTCTGTGGGGGACATTTAGGTGTTTCATCTCCTCCTTGACTCATTTGAGTTCTCCTCTCAAGTCCTGTTCTCCTCTCAAGAGGACATCCGGGGCTTTCCAGTGATGCCACGTGTCGGGGTGGGATGATGACAACTTCCTGAAACTTTTGACACAAGATCAGTCAACACATTTTCAAAATTAAAATAAACATATCGGTTCTAGGTTAGTTCTGAACAAAATAAAAAATGTCTAACATCCTTCAACCAACAAGCAAAACATTCCAGGTGGATACATGATTTTGTTTAATAATCAATTTGAATGCATTAATGAATTAATATCACTCTACAGACTTAATGTTTTTGGTTTATCTTCAATATTTTTATTTCTTTCCACATGAAAATTGTCCTGAGGTCCACTACAGTGCTTTAACATTTAAAATGTTTAAATTCTTAGATGTTTATTTAACTCTAATTAGGTAGCAAATCTCAAAAAAGGAAGATTGTACACTATTTCCCTCGTTTCTCAGGATGATAATAATATATATTAATGCAAAGAAAAGAGAGACGTCAATAGTTATTTATTGTATTTCTCAGATTAAAGCTGAAATTCTGCACTTTAAGAACATCTTGATTGTTTGTTAAAATCCATTGTGGTGGTGTAGAGCCAAAATGATGAAAATTGTATCAATGTCCAAATATTTATGGTCTTGCATGTATATGTTTCTTAATGCTCATTTATTGAGCTCACTTTTTTAAACATTTAATTTAGATAGCATGGTCTACACTTGATGTAGAGACACATGCTGCACGTCTATGTTCACGTTGTCGTTGCGCCCCCTAGTGGCTCAACTGGACTTGTTCGCCCACTTTGTGTTTAGTTGTTATAACACTTTAAGCTTAAACTGATCCAATCCACCCCAAAATAACCATGCATGATGCTAGTGAAGGCCTGAACACATTCACAGCTAGAAATATTCAAATTTGTGATAGGAACAACTACTAATAAATAAAATGACACGTTATAAACCATAATGTATTCTACTTAGACCGTAATGTTATCTCTATGGTGGGTAAACGCTTCAATGTTTCTCAACTAAGGGATGCTCACCATGAGAAGTGTTGACCTGGTGACCCGGAGACCTGGGATCACATCAAAGGGTCAATTTATTGCAACACTTAAAAAAAAAAGTGTATTTAGATAAAGATGATGAACCAGAATGTAAGGATTCAAGAATAAAACTCAACATTTTGATTTTACAAGACTTTAATTCAATCTTTATTTTTCTGAAGGATGATGTTACCTCCTTTAAGGATCATGTTACATCCTTAAAGTATTTAAACTTTTAAAAAGTAAACAAAAACAACAACAAAAAGCAGATGTGACTTCTCTACGTTTCATAGTCACGAGCCTGGAAACATCTGGAACCTCCGGCGGCTTCGACATGTGGAATGTGTGGAAAGATGATCATGTGATGCTGATGAATCGATGAATCAAGTTATTTCTTCAGTAGTTTGACAAGAAAAGAAAAAACAAACTCAAGTTCCACTTTCTAGCTTTTCCAGAGCTTTATCGGAGGTTATTTGAATAATAAAAGTGTATTTAGTGTTTCATTAACTGCAGGCTGCTCAGGGTTTCATCTGTTGTTTCACGTCAGAGTGAAAAAAAGAGACAAGAAGCAGAAGTTTTACAAGATTTGATTTATTAACTATGATACAGATCACATAAGGCCTTGCTGTATACACCATTCCCATTGAGACAAATTACCATACTCAGCAAATAATGACAGTTTTTTGTTTGATGTTAACTTTTCACTTTACAGTACTTCATTTATTTTTGTATTATTTCCCCCCCCCTCCCCTCCCCCTCCTCCCTCATTAATTCTTTATATACTTTTTTTTTATCATCTCTTAAATAGTGAGAGTGGTAGAGCCCTCTTCCTCGTTTGGGAAGAAATCATGCACTATACTGGGCTGCTCCTCTCAATCGTTCACAAAGAAATTGTTAAAAAAAAAAGAAAAAATGCTTTGTATTTTCTTTTTTTAATTATTAAAATAAAAACAAAACCAAAAAAAAAAGTTTTTTTTTCTATCACCACTGACTAAAGGGCAATGTGTTAGACCCCCTAAACATACCAATAAACAACCATTTGAATATAGTTTTGCTTGTTTCTCATTTTAACTTAACAGACATCTGTCACCATTGTTGCAAATAAACAAAAGAAAACAAAAAGCAACACAGCCACAAACCGCTGAGCCAAAGTCACATTGTTTATTAAATTGTTCTTCCAAACCGTCACTTTGCCTCCCGACTCCCTCGACCCTTTTGTCCAGTCTTTGGCTGCCTCACAGTCAGTTCAGTATTAACACATTGATATACACGGGGAACGCCACTGGCCGGCGCTCACACACACACACACACACACACACACACACACACACACACACACACACACACAAGTACCAGTGGTCACCCCTCCTCAACTCCCTCCCTCCGTCTCCCAAATAATGACCCCATTCACCCGTTTGCTGCCCGTCTTCCCTCCTCCACACTCTCTCTCTCTCTCTCTGGAGGATCAGTGTGTGTCATCTGGACGAGCTAACGGGGTTACCCAGCAGGGGCAATGGCCGCGAGGAGACGTGCATTCCTCTCCTTCACGTTTATTTGGATCACGCGGGGGTTTGGCCGCCTGCCAAGCGCAGCGTGCTCGCATGTTCGCTCAAAAAACACACATTCCTAACTCCTCTATCCCCTAATCACACACACACACACACACACACACACAGTAACTAGGTAGTGTTGACTTATAAAAAAAAGCTCCTTTAAGAGTTCAGTGATTGGTTCAACTTGTTTTCTCTTCTTCAGAGGACCGCGTGGGGATGTCAAACAGAATAAGTGACCTTGGTGAGCACCTGCTTAACATTAACACACACACACACACACACACACACACACACACACACACACACACACACACACACACACACACACACACACACACACACACACACACACACACACACACACACACACACACACACACACACACACACACACACACACACACACACACTTCATAAGCCGCTTCTATCAGGACTCGGCAATTATCCCCGAAGCCCCATCTCACTGGTTTCTACGGTAACGGCAGGCCGGGCCCGAGGAATTCTGCGATGCTCCGTTCCAGTCGTGCAGACGGATGAATGGACCGTCTGTCTCCGTGTCTCTCTCTCGGACCGGGGATGACGAGAGGGGATGTGGCGGTACAATACCACAGTGACGGCGGAGAGGGAGAGGAGGGAGGGAAGAGGAGGAGGGGGGGAGGCCGGTGTAGCGGTGACACTCTTGCAAATGATATTCGGAGTGGTGCAGAGAGGCAAGTTTGAGTCTTCCCCTCCAGGAGGTGTGATGACGGAACAGTTGTTTCCAATTATTTACCCCGACAGTGAAAAAGCCCCCCCACCCCCCCCACCTGTCGAAGCTCGCGCCTCACTTCCAGCTCTCACCGCCGTTACGCTACGTCTGCAACCGCCCTGAATCTATATGAACGAAGAAAAAAAAGAATTGTAATCAGATCGAAACCCGCTGAGAATTTTTCTTTTTTAATTTACACTCTTTAAAAAAGTGAATTTGAACCCGACATACAGTGATGATGATGAAAAAAAAAAAATCCAAACAATTGCACCCATAAAGAGAGAATGTGACTCCACCAAAACCACAGGAGGACAGCGGCGCCACGCCCACGCAGCAGGAAGGGGAAGTCAGGTTATGGCTGCAATACCCACGTCTGCCTGTAGATGTCAGCGGCGTGCTCCCGGAGGGCGGGCTGACGTTAAAGTGAACTGGCGGCTGCTCCATTTGAAAATGTGCCTGCAAAGTGCTCAGGAAAGTGCTTTTTGAACAAGGTCCTTGACGTGGAAACCGCAGAAGCGACTCGCTCGTTTAAAAAACCCACCGCGGCGTGAAAAGAAGCGACATGACAGGTGAAGGTCCGACACTGGAATTATTCCCACTATCTGCCTAATACAGGGAAATTCAGGTGTAATAAAAAACAAGAAGAAGACAGGCGTGGATCCATGCACACACACACACACACACACACACACACACACACACGCACACACACACACACACACACACACACACACACACAAGGCCAAACATTGAGTGACAGGCCGCCATCGCCATCCATCCCGCCGTTGTCACGGCGAAGGCCAAAATAAAAAACGGGCGTCGGGGACGAGAGTTAGAGCGGTCGGTACGCCCGCTTCTCAAACTGTTGTCTTCATGTGTTTACAAAGAGCGGCGCACGAGGTTGAAGTTCAAACCAAGAGAGAGAGAGAGAGAATCCAAACGGGAGGCTGGGGAGGAGCCTTCCCAGAATGCAACGGGGGGGTGCGAGAGTTCTCATAATCCTCGGCTCCAATTTGCTGCCTAGTAGATCCGGTCTGTTGAGATTTTCTTTTTCTGCGATTGGCACGCTGCCTCAACTGAAACAGATTTTTCTGTGTGTGTGTGTGTGTGTGTGTGTGTGGGGGGTGATAGTTAGGAATGTGTATGTGTGTGTGTGTGTGTCGCAGAGGACAGAACATCCTGTCGGGTGAGTAGTGAACACGCGTTTCTCGCCTCCGTCCTCTGTACAGTGGCGAGATAAACAAACGTGCGTTGAGGAGGGCGACGCCCCCCAGGTGCGTTCGGCATGTGGGCGGATTGCAAAAAACTAAAAAAAAAAAAAAAAAGTGCACTGGCCACAGCTCGAGGTTTAGAGGGAGTGAGGAGAATCGTTGTCGGAGGCACATCGGCCACTGGGTGTTTGTGTTAGTGAGTGTGTTAGCGTGTGTGTTAGCGTGTGTGTTAGCGTGTGTGTGTGGTGACGCAATCCCAACATGGCAAGAGTTCACATTCCCCTTTCCACGTTACTTACGAGGCCCCCCCCCCCCCCCCCCCCCCCCCCCGAGTCCCTTTAACAGTTAGTGGCAACATCGCACTCGTTGGTGTGTGTGTGTGTGTGTGTGTGTGTGTGTGTGTGTAACGTCTCTGTAAGGCAAGGAGGGCAGGTCCAGGTGAAGTGACACAGACAAAAAGGATGAAGTGGCGAGGGGGGTGGGGGGGGGGGAGTTGATATTGCCAGTCCAGAGGCTCTTCGGCGTTCCTCTTCTTCTCCGCCTTGTGCGCGTCGCGTCCAGTCTTATCGAAAATTAGCAAAACGTCTTCTCCCAAAAGGTTTCCTCGCTGTACATACTGCATCTCGCTCGTCTCTCCCAACTCGTCGTCTTCCCGCCTCCGGTCCTCGGTCACAATTTTTCCTTCTTCGACTCGTTTCCAAAAAAACTTCAAAAAAACAAAAAAACGCTGATTCTAAAAACCCTTAAATCTCTCCGGATCTCGTTATCCGTCTGTTTTTTTTTCTTCTTCCTCCATCCTTTTTTTTTCCTCCTCCTCCTCCTCCTCCTCCTCCTCCTCCTCCTCCTCCTCCTCCTCCTCCTCCTCCTCCTCCTCCTCCTCCTCTTTCCCCGGCTGCCTGGGTTCACAGCGTGTGTTGTTCCGTCGGGGGGTGATGGGGGTGCAGGGAGGGCGGCAGCAGCGCCGGGATGGAGGACTGGGGGGTGGCGGGCGGGGAGTGGGGCGGGGACTGGTGCTGGTGGAGGTGATGCAGGTGGTGGTGGTGGTGGTGGTGGTGTTGGTGGTGGTGGACGGGGGGGCCGTAGTGCGGAATGACCGGCGGCGTGGCCGGCAGGACGTAGGGCGTCGGGGACGGCGCCGGCGAGGAGGAGGAGTAGCCTCCGGCCATGCAGGAGTAGGCGGAGGTCCCGCCCCCGGAGGAGAGGGTGGAGGTGGGGGAGCCGGGGAGGCCGTCGGCCAGCGGCTGATTGTAGAAGAAGTAACCGCACTGGTGGATGAAGCTCTCGATGATTGTCTGGTAGGTGCGGGTGGCGGTCAGGGCGTCCATGGTGGTGAAGTCGGGCCTCATCAGCGTGGGCCAGAAGCAGATGGACAGGTTCTCGCTGGTCATCAGGTTCAACTTGTTGTTCTGGTTCACCCTGGAGAGAAGAACCCAAAGTCACAACGGGTCAGTCAAATAGTCTGAAGTAAAAGTATCTTATAATTGACCAGGAGATATACAGGTTCACGGATTTCCAGGACTTTAAAACCAAATTTCCATGACCGAACATTTTGTGAAATCTCGGTGTAATTAGTATACTTTAAATGACACATAATGAGAGACAATAGTTTCTTTAACCTTTCTGTTACCTTCATATTTACTAACCCAAGCAATTAAAACCTCCAGAAAATTATTAGAATTAATATTGTTTCCCAAGTTTAAGTGTGAGGTACTTTATGTTTGTTTGTTGACCTAAATAGACCTTTAAATATATAGAAAAGTTGATATTTCTTATATGTTTGACAGTGAAAAACAGCCTGGGGTCAAATTGACCCCAAAGAACAACAACGTTAAACATTGAATGGGGTCAAATTGACCCTAAAGGTAACAGAAGGGTTAGAAGAATAAATATGTACATAAATGTGTATTCTTTTAATCAAACTGTGTAAAATAAACCAACATATGAATATAAAAATTTGAATATGAATATAAAAATTTCCAGGACTTTTTCCAAAACTTTTGGGATAAAACTTTTTTTCACGGTCTTTTCCAGGCCTGGAAATAAATATTTTAAATTCCATGACTTTTACTGGTTTTCAATGACCGTACGAACCCTGTATATACATTTGTTTATATTTTCTTAGCTTGAATTGAGACAACAAAGTGTTTCTATTATTCTTGGAGCCGAGTCGTCAATAACAATATGTTGTGTATATATACACATATATATTGTCACTGTTGCTTTCTTATATTTATATTTTATTCTTGTGTGTTTAGTTTATTGGTGCTACTGTGTCGATAAATTTCCCCTTGGGGATTAATAAAGTATATAGTCTATCTATCTATCCATCCATCTATCTATCCATCTATCCATCTATCAAACAACTAAGAGACAACGTTTTGTTTAACCGTAGCGATAAAGACTTCGTGTGATGTCACCGCGAGGTGCTCGCTGGTCAGGAGGCGTGGCCTCCGACCCCGCCGCTCACTCACTTGTTCAAGTGGCTGTTGACGTATTTGAAGACCTCGTAATTCTCTTTGGGGAAGCGGCGCAGGATGTCCTTCATCGTCTGGAAGCGCTGCTCCCGGTCGTTGATCTCTGGGATGGCGGGGCAGAGGGAGGCGACAGGTTAGAGGAGGGGGGGAGGTGACGAAGAAACAGATTAAAGGGGATCTATTGGGGGGGGGGATAGAGAGATTAAAGGGAGTGGAAGTTAAGATGGAGGAGGGCTGGGGGGGGCAGTACAATGGAGAAGAGGAGAGCTTGCAGAGCATCGTGGATTCAGCTCTCGACAAATATCCGTGTGCAGGACGCGACGATTCCCTCCTCCAACAATCCGAGTTTCACACATTTCCAGTCATGAAAAACACGCACACATTCAAAATGACTCCGGCCTCCAGTTACAGGACAAAGAACACACACATTCCCAAAGAGAAAAACACACCCATCACAATGTCGTGCGGATTACAGCAACACACACACACACACACAGACCAACACACACACACACACACACAGAGACAGACAAACACACTCGGGGTGTGTTAAGCCTGATGGCAGCGAGGAGTGAGTCAGAAAAGCTGACGTCACCAGCTAACACAGTCCATCCTGTGTGTGTGTGTGTGTGTGTGTGTGTGTGTGTGTGTGTGTGTGTGGGAACAGCAGATGTTCTCGTCCACATCACAAACATGATTTACAGTCAGAGCGTTTTGGGTTTAGTATTCCCAGGATGAGGTCACCGCGCGGATCAAAAACACATTTCATGCATCCCGACGTAACGCCGGCCCGGCCCGCCGCCGCCCATCAGAACAGAACCGCCCGCCGCTTCTTTATTAAAGGAACGTCACCAATGATTGTGCGCACTAAAAATCCCCCCGCCGCCCCGGCTTTTTTTTCTTCTTCTTCTTCTTCGCCTCCCTCTCTTCTCTCCAACCTCTCACGCCCAACGGCGAGAAAAAAAAAAAAAGCAATTTTCAACCAAATGAAGGATTTCTCGTCTCTAAACTTGTTTTTCTCTCCTCCTTTTTTTTTCGTCTTCCTCCCACCGCTCAGACTGCAGGAGCTTCATCAGGTCTCTGTCACGGCTGAAGAGGCTCGCCATGGCCGTTAAACACAAACACAAACACACACACACACACACACACACACACACACACACACACACACACACACACACACACACACACACACACACACACACACACACACACACACACACACACACACACACACACACACACACACACACACACACACACACACACACACACACACACACACACACACACACACACACACACACACACACACACACACACACACACACACACAGCTCAGTGAGGGACAGCAGCCGTGCGGCCCAGGGGTAAATCTCTCCGGCGTGATGCAAGACTAAGCTACGCCTTAAAAATCTTCATTCCGACAGATTACGGGACACAAAGCGAGAAACCAGAGCTCAGGACCAAACCCTCGTTTATCTGCCGTGTGTTTTCTCATGACTTCACCCAGATCCTGCTCGCCACGCCGTGTTGCTGCATCCCGGCGACATGCGCAATCATCCCAAAACCCTCCTTCCGCAAGCCTTAAATATTCTCCACTCCACCCTCCATTTCCTCAGAGGGGCACATCTAATTCTCCCGGATTGGTCGTGGATCGCTTTGTGCTCGTTGGGTTAAAGCCCCACTATGTAGCGGTTTCCCTTGTAGCGCCCCCTTCAGGTATTTAACGTGTACTTCAGTGTGGTAAATACCCAGTTACGATAGATCAGGTGTCTGAACCTCTGGCTCTGAGCCATATGTGGCTCTTCTGGTGACGCATATGGCTCTTATGAGTTTGAGTTAAAAAATAATAATCTCCTTCGCCCCCCTGTAACTTTCTCTCTCCTCCAGATGACAGCAGCAGTAATGTCAGGTCCCTTTCTTAAAGACGTCTTTGTTCTTTTATTAAACTAAACGTCTGTTATTGGTCGTCTCCACAGCAGCATGTCTCTCTGTCTCTACGCGTCGCGTAGCAAATAAAAAGTCCCCTGTGAGGTGGACTGGACTATGTGACGTTGGTCATCATGACAGAAAGCAGGTCCAGGTACCGGGCGCTACAACATGTTACATAGCGGAGTTTTCAAGCTGTTATTTTAAGGTAGGAATTGTTACATAGTGTCGCTTTAAAAGAAAAAAAAGCTACACGGAAGGTTGAAATGCTGTAAGGTTGAACATCTCGACAGCCCCGAGGCGAGAGGACTCACTGAAGGCCTCCACCAGGTCCCCCTGCATGTTGTAGGGCACCAGCGGCTCCGGCAGCTCGGAGAAGAAGGCCTTCATGGCTCCGGCCACCGTGTTCATGGTGAAGTCCTTCTCCACCAGGTCCAGGTTGTGGTCTGGAGGAGGATCGAGAAGGAGAGACGACATTTAAATAATGAAAAGGTACAAAAACATCACAATTGTGGGTTAAATGATAATGAATAGAATAGAGATATACTTTATTGATCCTCAAGGGGAAATTTGTGGACACAGTAGCACCAATAAACTAAACACACAAGAATAAAATATAAATATAAATATAAGAAAGAAAGAAAAAGTGACTGTGCATAAACTATACAAGTGAAATATAAAATTCAATATATATATATATATATATATATATATATATATATATATATATATGCAAATACAGCAGTGTAAAGTAAATTAAATTAAATATAGACAATGTGCAAAAATGCAAAGTGTGTGTATGTTTTGCACTCGTTTCTGGCAAGAAATGCCATAATAATGTTGATATTGTTATGACAGCATGGGGGCGTGGCGGTATTTTAATGTTAGTAATAGACATGAAGGACATATTACATTTGGATATACAATGTTCCAGATAAAAAGGTTTGAGGGTTTAATACATAACGCCGAGTTTTCAGGGATTATTAGGGGCTTGTTGTTGTTTCTGCACACGACTCCGAGACAGGTTTGTTAACTATATCATTTAATCAATATGAACGGAAAGCAAACGGCTTCTTTGGAGATACGAGGGATCCTTTAGTTTACCAGAGGGAACCGCAGACACTTGTAAAGTAGATTCAAGCTGAGAGGCGCAACACTATTAAAGAGAGCACTGAAGTGTGTGTGAGGAGGTGTGTGTGTGTGTGTGTGTGTGTGTGTGTGTGTGTGAGAGACGTCATATAATGTTTCATTTTCTGATAACTTTCTAGTTTACAGAAGTTGGTACGTGTAGAAAGAGGCGGAGCTAGAAAAAGGAACCGCAGCTACACTTAGTGACTTTTTGACCGTCTGAGGGAAAGCGCCCTTTTGAGAGTTCCCCAAGTCGCCTCTTCCTCCGCCGACGAGAGATCGGACTCTTCATCGGGAGCCGACGAAGTGCCGTCTTCAGTTCGGCCACGAGACGCCTTCGCCGTAGTGTCACACGCAACGTCTCGTCGGCCGGAGGCTTCGGATGATTCAACGCGGAGCTTCAACTCTGATTACCAGAGTTGGATTTTAGGCTCAACCAGGCGACACACACACACACACACACACACACACACACACACCTATCTCTCAGCGACATGCTTCATTAACCAAACCAATCTGGAGGTAATTAACTGCCCGCAGCAGATAGATGCACAGCGACACACACACACGCACACACACACACACATACACACACACAAACACGCACACACACACACACACACGTGTGAACATGTGCACACACGCGGGAGCAGGTTCAAGATAGAGGAGGCGGCGGCTGTGCAGACTAAAAAGGAAGCGAAGGCCAATTCCCGCCGTAGAATTAATGCTCACCTGGTTAATTAAGGGTGCCGAGGTTTGTTAAACACGGCCAACGACACGCCGACACGCGTACAAGCGTCTCTGCGTCTCTGTGGCCTTCACGCCCGACACGTACCGCCGAAGCCAACACACACACACACACACACACACACACAGCGGGCTGAGCGTAACGTACCTAGGTCGAACTGCCGCTGCATGCTCTCCATCTCCGCCTTGTTGCCGCTGACCCTGTAGAGGCCCTCTGTGCTCAAGCCTGGTGCAGAGAGAGAGAGAGAGAGAGAGAGAGAGAGAGAGAGAGAGAGAGAGAGAGAGAGAGAGAAACAGGAATGTCATTTTCACACGTTTAATTTGAAAAAATCAAAATATTTATAGTAGCTGCTAAACCGCCTTAGAACTGCCCTAATCCCCCCCCCCCCCCATCCAGACACACCATTAGCACAAGTTATTAAACCCATAAACAACTCCCGCAGTCCTTCCAAGAGCCCGCCGGTGACGAGGGGATATTTAGGAAGGACAAAGCAGCACAGAAAAGCATTTTGAGCTCCTGTAATATTTATTCAAACGTCATTTTGTGTTCAGCGGCGTGAAACGCACCCGATGACCAACGAAGCAGAGGAGACGGCGTCTAACAGCCAGGAGGTGTAGAATACGTGGCGACGTTTCATTAAGAGGGTTACACACCATCTAACAGCTCAGATTACATAAACACTCCAGTGGGAGCAATGAATAATAATAATAACAACACAGATTAAAAGATGCGTATTGAGAAAGGTGACTTGATTGAATATGTATTTTTCCGTACTTTTAACGGCTCAGACCGGGAGCAGGGGTTGTTAAATGCTAGAAGGGCTGTTGGCTTTTATTATGATTATTATTATAGTTTACAGCAATAAAACACATTCCATTCTACTCTAATCTAATATAGTCAACAGCCTCAAAGTTTTAACAGCGAACACAAATCTCTCACATTGATTTTTCGTCACTCTGGAAGGTTTATTTAATTCATTTTTATATATTTGTGTTGAGCTGACAACCAGTGACTAAGCCCATATGTACGCTCATGCTTTATAATATTAAAAAAGGGAAGAAAAAAAAAAAAGCACAATAGCAGTTTCAAAACTGTCGACCCTTCAAAATACGTTAAGTTCAGCAGCAGAAAACTGGGTTTATATTTGCCGTATCAAATCACACATATCAGGCGTACTAAATACTCCCGGTGTTGGTTTGCTGCTTTTTAACCCTTTGGTATCATCTCAATACATCCATGTCCTCAGAAATAGAAAAACACGACCCGTGAATGAAAAGCTCTCTTCATTTCTACTCAATTAATTTCTCCCCCGTTTGTATACAAAGATAAGGTTCCAACTGCCGCCCCAGAAAGAGCTCTCTCCCTCCTCCTCTCTCTCTCGCTGGAGATCCAGGGAGACAAAGAGCAATCCAGAGGGAGTGAGAGAGATAAGGAGTGGCAGAAAAAGAGGGCGAGATAGAGAGGCCGGGAGGAAATGAGAGAGCTCTCAGTCGAGGCGCTCGGCATCGATCTCCTCCTTCCACCAATCAATTATCCACAAAAGCTTTTTCTAGCCAGACACCAGGAAAACAGGGATGGGAGGAGAGATAGTGTAGGGAGGGGGGGAGAGAGAGAGGGAGTAGTGTAGGGAGAGAGAGAGAGAGAGAGAGTGAGAGGGAGGGAGAGAGAGCGAGGGAGGGAGGGAGATAGAGTGAGAGGGAGGGAGAGAGAGAGAGGGAGAGAGTGAGAGAGAGTGAGAGTGAGGGAAAGAGAGCGAGAGAGAGAGGGAGGGAGAGAGATAGAGTGAGAGGGAGAGAGAGAGAGAGGGAGGGAGAGAGATAGAGTGAGAGTGAGGGAAAGAGAGCGAGAGAGAGAGGGAGGGAGAGAGATAGAGTGAGAGGGAGGGAGAGAGAGAGAGAGGGAGGGAGATAGAGTGAGAGGGAGGGAGTAGGAGGGAGGGAGGGAGTGAGAGAGAGAGAGAGAGAGAGAGAGAGAGAGAGAGAGAGAGAGAGTGAGAGGGAGGGAGAGAGAGAGAGAGAGAGGGAGGGAGGGAGAGAGAGCGAGGGAGGGAGAGAGATAAAGTGAGAGGGAGGGAGAGAGAGAGAGGGAGAGAGTGAGAGAGAGGAGAGGAGGGAAGAGAGCGAGGAGAGAGGGAGGAGAGAGATAGAGGAGAGGGAGAGAGAGAGAGGGAGGGAGGGAGAGAGGGAGGGAGAGAGGGGAGAGAGAGAGAGAGAGAGAGAGGGAGGGAGAGAGAAGGAGGGAGAGGGAGAGAGAGAGAGAGAGAGAGAGGGAGGGAGAGAGATAGAGTGAGAGGGAGGGAGTAGTGTAGGGGAGGGGAGGAGAGAGAGAGAGAGAGAGAGAGAGAGAGAGTGAGAGAGCGAGGGAGGGAGAGAGAGAGAGGGAGAGAGTGAGAGGGAGGGAGAGAGAGCGAGGGAGGGAGAGAGTGAGAGGGAGAGAGGGAGAGTGAGGGAAAGAGAGCGAGAGAGAGAGGGAGGGAGAGAGATAGAGTGAGAGGGAGAGAGAGAGAGAGAGAGAGAGGGAGGGAGAGAGATAGAGTGAGAGGGAGGGAGTAGTGTAGGGAGGGAGGGAGGGAGAGAGAGAGAGAGAGGGAGTAGGAGGGAGAGAGATAGGGGGAGAGAGAGAGAAAGAGAGAGCGAGTAGTGTAGGGAGTGAGAGAGAGAGAGAGGGAGAGAGTGAGAGGGAGAGAGAGAGGGGAAGAGAGGGAGAGAGAGGGGGAGAGGGAAAGAGAGGGGGAGAGGGAGAGAGATATATGGAGAGAGGGAAAGAGGGAAAGAGAGGGAGAGAGAGATGGAGAGAGAGAGAGGGAGAGAGGGAGAGATGGAGAGATGGAGGGAGAGAGAGAGAGGGAGAGAGATGGAGGGAGAGAGAGAGAGAGATGGAGGGAGAGAGAGAGAGAGATGGAGGGAGAGAGAGATGGAGGGAGGGAGATAGAGATGGAGGGAGAGAGGTAGAGAGGGAGAGAGAGAGAGATGGGGGGCAAAACAGGACGAGTATGAGAAAGCTGGTGGGGGAGTGTGAGGCTGCCGAGGTGTGAGGGTCAGGCCCGATGAAAAGAGAGGATGAAATAATAAAGGGATTAAGATAAGGAGGGACATACGGAGGAGAAGGAAATGTGTTTGAAACCACGCAGCACATCAAAGACGGAGGGAGAGAGAGAGAATAAAACGAGTGGAAGAGGAGCCACGGCACATTGGGAGGGAATGGGTACAAATACACGTTTTACTCAGTCGGAAATACACAAAGGCAAAACTACGAAAAGAAAACTTTATAATCGGTATTAGTGGTTTAACAATATTTCTAACAATAAATAACCAGAAATAAATGAGAAAAGGCCCTGCTGATGCCCCGCCCCCTCCTCCTCTCTACCTCCACCTGCCTGATGGATGGTGGAGGTCTGGATCGTGGTCCATGCCTACTACCAACTATTCATCCACTCTGTCATCCTCATTGAATGTTTATGTAACTCTGTAACGCTTCATTCTGGTCACATGACGTCTGTCCTGTCCATCCTGGAGAGGGATCCTCCTCTCTTGCTCTCCTGAAGGGTTCTTCACCTTTATTCTCCCTGTGAAAGGTTTTTTTTTTTTCTATTGGGAGTTCTTAGGCCCTGGGACGTCGTACGTGTACGGATTATAATTTGTAAGAATGGACGCCAACACGCCAACACGCCAACACGCCAACGCACATACATACCCCCCCCCCACGGCATCCGGCAGAGCACAACACGCCGAGACAAAGCCAGCGGCGAGAGATAAGGGCAGTCACAATGGATTGATTTTTATACGGCTGCGTCTCTACAGAGGCTCAGAATGTGTGAAAATAACACACAAAATAAATCCACCACGTCTACTCCCCATTATACCGCGGGACAAAGAGAGTGAGAGCACAATTAAGAGATCAGACAAAGAAGTACGACTCGCGAATAGAAACGGAGAAAAGGAAAACAAGTTTTTACTTGGGTGTATTGTGCGTTGCCACGGCACGAAAACAACAACAACAACAACAACAAACAAAAAAGAGAAATGTCTGAGGATCCATGAATTCGACGTTTTCTGACTGGTAAATATACAACGTGTCTTTGTGTGGGGGCAAAACAAAAGGCGTCCAACGCTCTTCATCGGTGTACGACGGACACGAGGCCGTGAGGATTCTGACAATCAGCGACTTCAGAACAAAAGGAGCGTCTCCGATGTGCGACGAGGAGGGAGGAGGGAAGGATGCGTGTCAGAGCGGCGGGTCCAGGGTCGGCCCCCCCGAGGTCACGCCGCAGCAGCCTCACCGTACGGCCATTTCCCGTGAGCGTCGCCACGCCCTCAGATCGCAGACGCAGACACCGTAGGGGTGAAGTCGGACTCACGGCGAGTACAATCACAACTAGAATAGCGCATTGTTGCCGGTTTCCACCTTCGCGGCCGCAGTAATCTTCTGTTCTGGTATGTAAACAAAGCGTTTGTGTCGAATAACGCCGGAGCGAGATGAACGCGCACAGGAACGGAGCCCAAACAGTCGTCCAATTTCCTACCTTGTGATATCGATCGGACAGAGAGGGAGCTATGGGGCAGAACATTACCACACACACACACACACACACACACACACACACACACACACACACACACAGCGGGGGGGGGGGGAATAGAAATATGGGGTTGGGAAGAAGATGAAAGAAATCAAATGTGACAAGTGAAGGTACTCGAGGAGACAGAAGGAGCAGGATGACAGGACCGGGAGGAAGCAAGGGGAAAGGAGAGAAAACAAGGGCACAGGAAAGGAACAAGGGCACAGGAGAGAAAACAAGGGCACAGGAAAGGAACAAGGGCACAGGAGAGAAAACAAGGGCACAGGAAAGGAACAAGGGCACAGGAGAGAAAACAAAGGGGATGAGGCTAAATACTAAAAAGGAGTGAGTGAGGGTAAGAGGTGCACACACACACACACACACACACACACACACACACACACACACACACACACACACACACACACATAGTAACACATATTCAACCAGTTTTCTTTCTCCCTCATCCAGAAGTAAGTGACGCAGTGCGCTCCAGTTAGCACCTGAACAGGAGGAGGTGGAATCTAACCGACGCCTCGCTCTCTAGCTCTCTTTTCCCCCCCGATGCTCCTACGCAGAAAGGAAAGTTTTGTTCGGCCCGCCCCAGTTATCCACAAACACAGGGTCTCTAATCAGGACACGGATCAGCGTGGAATGCAGCGGGCGGTAAGCGCCGGCATCCGACTTCACTTCGTGGACGGTTAGGAAAAGACAACGTGAGCAAACGTGAATGTTTACTGTGGATTTCTAGAATACTTACAAATGCTCAGTTTAAATCAGGGTTCTTACACATGTTGACCAGTGGATTTCCAGGACTTTTTCATGACTTTTCACCAAATCTACTTGACCAATTTGAAATCTCGGTATAAACATGAAAAATGACGAGAATTCTGCGTATTGATTGGCTTATAATTTGAGCGCCTTTCTTTAAAAATCGGCCTAAATGAACACGTTATTAGAACAAATTTCCATGGCTTTTACAAAACTTCTATGATTTAAGTTTTTTTCCCCAGGCAGAAAATGACCATTTTAAAATTCCATGACTTTTCCAGGATTTCCGTGTTAAATACAACTTGTGGAAAAGGCAATAAAAACAGCCAACTCGTCAATAAAATGATGTTTGGCAGTAGTGGGGGCTGAGAAGCCGAGAAGCTGACTCACGACTTCAGCATCTAAAATCCGGGTTCCAGCTCGGCCAAGAATATAATTTAAAAAAAAGGAAAACGTGTCGAAACATGCCCACTAATGGACCCTGAACTGCGTCGCCTCTGGTTTAGTGGAACAGCTGGTGGCAGACTGAGAGGCAAGCTGGCCGTCCTGGGACCAGTGGGACTCCGGAGCAGCCTGGCAGGAGGTCTGGCATCTGGGACGGGGGAGCAAGGCGGGGAGAAGCTATCCAATCACCTCCCAGGGAGGAGGAGAGGGGAGACGCTAATCCACTCAGTTCAAGGCACTAAGCAGATGAGAGTGCTATAATTGAAATACAGAGTTATTCAAATATTATACTGCACAACTAAATATATGTGCGTCTTAAACCCCGCCCCCCCCCCAATGGCTTTTCTCATCATCCCATTGATCTTAATGAGGCTCTGAGGACTCGTTTTAAAAGCTTGCACAAAACACAACATTTTTATTTTAACATGCACCGGTTTGGGAATTGGCACACAAACAATATTAAAGTAATATGCACACGCGAATAATGAGAATCGGCTCCCCCACCCGTGGATTTTATCGCACCTCGTTTTGCTTTATTTTTTCCACGAGACGCCTATTTAGGTTATCCCAACAAAAAAAAAAAAAAGGTGAGATAACACCCCAACCAGGTGGCTGCCCCTGCAGGTGCCCGCCTATAAAGTCTACGGCTCAGCAAAATCACTACCATTTGTCAAACCTGAACAAAGGAGATACAAAAGAAAAGGAAAAAAAAGGCACAGGAGCATGTGCACGTAGACACAAAGGGCCCGTGATTTAAGGAGGGCCGGAGAATCATCGCAGCGACGAAGACCACGGTACACAACAATCCCACCGGGGAGGGAGGAGGATTAAGATAAGGCAATATGGTCAAATAGAAGAAAAGAAAAAGCTGAAATGAGACGACAGGTGTAGCGTACAGAGGGGGGGAATGGATTCTTTGAAATCATTTCAAAACACTTAAAGCCCCACTATGTAGTTTTTCCCTTGTAGCGCCCCCTTCAGGTATTTAACGTGTACTTCAGTGTGGTAAATACCCAGTTACGATAGATCAGGTGTCTGAACCTCTGGCTCTGAGCCATATTTGGCTCTTCAGGTGACGCATATGGCTCTTTTGAGTTTGAGTTAAAATAAATAATCTCCTTCTCCCCCCTGTAACTTCCTCTCTCCTCCAGATGACAGCAGCAGTAATGTCAGGTCCCTTTCTTACAGACATCTTTGTTCTTTTATTAAACTAAACGTCTGTTATTGGTCGTCTCCACAGCAGCATGTCTACACAGTGTCGCTTTAAAAAGGAGTGAAGACGGCCGTCTGTTCTGAGCCCGATTGGATTCCCGCTCTTCCCCGTTCTGTGAAGCGAAGCGGTCCTTACCCGTCGTCTCGATGAAACGGATGCACTTCTCGATGAAGACGGGGATGGGCCTCTCCGGAGAGACCACGGTGGCCAGTTGCAGCCCGAAGTAGTTGCTCTCGTGGGGTTTGGAGATGGAGTGCCTGGGTTTGGCTCGCGGCTTCTGGGGAAAGAGACGAAAAAAGGAGAAGATTGTTTAAAAGAAAAAAAGAAAAAGAAGCACTCTGGGACTTGAATGTGAAATCATTTTGAGCCTAAATAACTGACGCGGCTTGATATAGGAACACATTTCACAAAAATGACACTAAGCCTCGAGGAATTGTTCTTGAAATGACTCGATTTAGACGGAAAGGCCCGCGACCGTATCTCAAAAGTGACTGTAAGTATCCGCTCGAGCAAAAAAGACGAAGACGCACGGACACGGACGCACATCTCTCACACTCCTCCGAATCCTAAACCCATCGGTAATCAAACATCCCTGACTTGACCCAGTTCTGTGCATAAATAAAACATACGGCCGTTCCTCCATCGCACTTCTCTGTTGTCCTCAGAGTTCTGCGTTTCTCTTCCTCCCTCTACTGCATTGCAGCTCCGTGATAATCAAAGTCTCATATTCATTTTTTAATTACTCCCGGACTCCAGTTACGCTCCTGTTAAGAGACCTCTAATGCACTCCTGCAACATCGTCAGGCGGCGGCATCAGCGGTAATTGTTCTGCACTTTAATGGCGTTCGGCGGCGATGTTTCTGAAGGCCCCCCCGAGGCCTGGATCTCTGGTAAGTCTGTCAGACCACACACACACACACACACACACACCCCCGAGGCTCTGCTCTGGCAGGCGGGCAGGGTGGCGAGGCAGGGATGCACGGTTGGCTGGGCACACGAAAAGAGGCACAGGAGAGGAGAAGAGGAGGAGGAGAGGAGGAGAAGAGGAGAAGAGGGGGGGGGTTCATTAGAGAGAAGGAGCCCGGCGTGCCCTCTGCCGTGGCCTCAATGCACTCCGGGTAACATCTTCAGTAACTAACACACACACACACACACACACACACACACACACACACACACACACACACACACACACACACACACACACACACACACACACACACACACACACACACACACACACACACACACACACACACACACACACACACACACACACACACACACACACACACACACACACACACAGGTATTCAAGAAAACAAGCAGGACGACACTAATTATACTGAGCAGATCTGGATGTTTTTACACTGTTTATTTTTATGTTTTACATTTTGTGAATTTATTCTGTTGTTGGTGTCTGTTATTTTTCTTGTGGCTTTCAAGGCTTCAGTCTAAAAAAAGCCAGAGCAAGCCAACAGTATTGTTTATTTTATATACGTGGTTACTACAGATACAACCTCGTATGTTAGAAGGAGATCCCTCAAAAGAGATCAAAGAGTAAATTAAAGAAACGCATGTTTTATTGGTGTATGCATTTTGCCCAACGCGAAATGTAATATTTTTTAGAATTGTGTTTTCTCTTCAAAAGATACAAATACGGAGTAACTTATATTTTAAAGTTCAACACGTGAAGTATATTTACTGATATGGTCAGCTATCATAATAAATGCTCTTGTTCAACGGCACGAGATCTTTGAAAGGATATCGGATCAATATTTAATTATATTCCTCCACTGTATTGATTTCCCAGTATTGGCCTCAGCGATCCCGCGTCACTCAGGATGTTCTACCTGGTGCTAAAAGATAAAAGGGCAGAGTAGAGATGCTACTTCACTCGCCAACTGGGTGCCAAGTGTCAACGAAATGCCAAAGATAACTCCACAACAGCGATTGGCTTGAAGACTCTTATGAAACACAGCCGGGTAAACAGCGGCGGACGCTTCCCGGCGAATCAACAAATGTTATCCAGTTATCTTTTCACACGAGCAGAATCCCAGCAACTGGAATTCCTTCACTTGGCACTCGCTTAAGCCACGCCCCCTTTCCCAGCGTCCTCGTGCTTGTGGCCGTCAGCTGAACATCTGCACATGTGCAGTGTGCGTTTACTAAACACTTACGCGAGGCTTCAATTGACGTGACGCTAGTAATCGATGCAACGCTACAGGACGACGGCCTCCGTGGCGGCGGAGAGCCGTGATGTCATAACTCACTGTCAGTTTGGGGGGGGGGGGGGGGGGGTTACAGCTCCAAGTAGCAGCTCATAACTTACAGCGGGGATAAAAAGTATTTAGTCAGCCACCAATTGTGCAAGTTCTCCCACTTAAAAAGATGAGAGAGGCCTGTAATTTTCATCATATGTAGACCAACTATGAGAGACATGAGAAATTTTTCCGCCAGAAAATCACTTTGTCTGATTTTTAAAGAATTTATTGGTAAATTCCTCGGTAAAATAAGTATTTGGTCAATAACAAAAGTTCATCTCAGTACTTTGTTGTCTACCTATGATGTAAATTACAGGCCTCTCTCGTCCTTTTAAGTGGGAGAACTCGCACAATTGGTGGCTGACTAAATACTTTTCATCCCCACTGTATTTGCGTCCGATCACACAGTGTTCTCTCTCTCTCTCTCTCTCTCTCTCTCTCTCTCTCTCTCTCTCTCTCTCTCTCTCTCTCTCTCTCTCTCTCTCTCTCTCTCTCTCTCTCTCTCTCTCTCTCTCTCTCTCTCTCTCTCTCTCTCTCTCTCTCTCTCTCTCTCCTCTTCGCCTTCTGGACACTCCTTTTAGATGAGACGGGATACGTTTCCAGCCCCGAGAAGACAAAACAGACCGCGACCACGAAAGACAAACAAAACAAATCCTTAATTATAACACGCAGACACCACAGGGGGGGGGGGTTGCTGTTGCAACACAAAACCACAAAACATCAATAAATACCCGTTCCATCACAACTCGGATTTCTCTCTGGCTCAATTTGACTTTATTTCCCGTTGTTGCGTTTTATATTTTCTATTCTCCTTTTGATCGTCTCCCTCCTTGTTATGTTTTATATGAGGACGCTAGACTGGAGCTAGGTGACTGAGGAATGTGACGCATTCCTCTCGCTGGCTGAGGAAGTTTAAAAAAAAAAGAAAAAGCTGCAGGAGAGAGAGGAGAGAGAGAGAGGAGAGAGAGAGAGAGGAAATGTTTCCGGCCTCTCGCTGAGGGAGGGCAGGCAGGACGGAGACAGCGGTCGCCCAAAGAAAAGGGGGCGTTAAGAGACTCCGTCTGGTTTCATAACTCGGGAGTGGTAGACGGTACCCGACGGCTCCGACCAGGAACGTGTTTACGGCGCAGAAACCCGAAAAGCGACTGACATTTGGTTAACCACTGCACCGCTGCTGTCACAGGAATGGCCGTTTCTATAGCAACCCACTAGTCACTGCTCCAACACCATCTTCCCTGAGGTGACCAAATAACTCAAGAACGTGTCAGTCATCCTTCTGGGATTTTTCACTTGTTTTTTTGAGACGAGCTGCTTAGGAAACAGGAGATGAGTCACGACAACTTGTTACAACCATTGTTAACGTGGACGACCACATTCCACACCGGCTGTCAGCGGCACTAATTACAGCAAGGGTCGAGATTTGTTGTGAATGTTAGGTGATAAGTTTATTTTGATAACATCTGCAGAGGTCTTGTGTTTTAAATTAATACATATAGAAAGATATTATAATAGAAAATATTAGGGAGAATATTGATATTGTTATTAATGTATTATGAAGCATAAGGGTAATGTTTACTCTATGCAAATGTGCATGGCAAGACTTAATGTATGTTCATGAGAGTGAATGTATGATAATGTTATTGATCGACGAAGCCGGTTGGAATCCGTGACGTGACTTACAATAACAAGGGACTTTTATTGTGAAGGTGACTTTGATACTGGAAATAATAGACGGGAATTTTATTGTGAAAATACTTGACCGGAAATGACGTTTTGACCCCGAGTGACAAAACGAGCCGCCCCGAAGAAAACCACGATCGTGAGCTTCGATTGTTGGTTTTACACTTCCTGCCATTAAATGTTGATAACTTAATTCACGCGCGTCCGGAAGCCTGTTTTCCACCATCTGCGAAGTGCCCCGTTTCAGAATACCTTACATGAAACTAGCTTAAAGATGTGTCATGTGACATTTTATTGATCCCCTAGGGGTCAGCGCACAAGGTCAGGTGAAGGGCGGCGCTACGGGAACCAGGAGGGCCCGAACTGGGCTGTCCAACTCATTTGTAGTCAGTCGGTGATTAGAGGGAAAGAACGTGGTCGAGCGAGTTCGGCTCTGTGTAAGAAGAAGAAGACAGCTTCCGTGCAGCTACCTGCAGAGTGTGTGTGCGATAACATTAAATCACCCCCCCCCCCCCCCCCTCCAGTTCCGCCCCCAACTGACAGCCATGGTAATTATCACAGACTCAAAACATACGAACGCTGTAACTCCTATCCAGCTGACACTTCTGTGCCACGCCGGGTGTGTGTGTGTGTGTGTGTGTGTGTGTGTGTGTGTGTGTGTGTGTGTGTGTGTGTGTGTGTGTGTGTGTGTGTGTGTGTGTGTGTGTGTGTGTGTGTGTGTGTGTGTGTGTACCGGGCTGATAAGCCTTTACAGAGTGAGGTCAAGACTACCGTCACACACACGCGTGTGAGAGAGAAGCGTAGACACAAACAGGAGGGGGGGGGGGGATAACGAGATATGAGGACCACATAACGAGGGGAGAGAGTGTGACAGGAATGCGAGGAGCAGAAAGAGTGAGTCAGCAAGGAGATGAAAAACACTGTTGATACGAGATAACGGAGAGGAAGAGAAGAAAGCCGAGCTGATAGCGAAGAACTTGGCGTCTTCGGAGCGGGCTGACCGGCCTTGGCACGTACTTCGCCGCGGTGACCCGATGACACCGGCGTCAATCACAAGCTCGTTAACCCGACGACACCGGCGTCAATCGCGAGCTCGTTAGCTCGCGTTGGCGGCCGAGTTGTAAACAGAGCGTCGCCGTCCGCCCGGCGAGGCGACGGCGCAATCAAGGTACTGTAAATATTAATTACGGGGGTTGAAGGATTCAATCGCTGCGATTCTCCTCCCCATTTACTTTGCACGCTAATAAATTCCGTTAGCCGAACAGCAGGGGCGTTCGGCTAATGTGCCGAGAGGACATACCGTTAGTTTAAATCTCTCTTTGTGTATCGCGACGGCACGGCTCGGAGGATGGATGTTGATGCTTTCGAAAATCTCGCCAACATAAATATCCGACATCATTAAGCCGGCTCTCAATAACGGGAAACCGTGTGCAACCGAGCCGACGTCCACACGAGACACAGACACAGGAACACGTGTTCCTCTGCGGCTCCGTCCCTATTCATTACGACTTTATGCCTTCGTGGATAAAGGTTTAATGACTGGAGTTTCTCTCCCCCCCCCCCCCCCCCCCCCCTCCTCGATTATCTGGCTAGTTTAGAGAGCTCTCGCACAGCGGTCAGGGTCAAATGTAACAGACGTGCTCATGGCGTGTTTCCCCCCCGACGTAAACGACAGAGTGGAAAGAGTTTCCTGGAAATCATGAGTCGATGCTCGACTTTAGTAATTAACAGTTATCCACCAAAGTAAACGAGTCTTGAATCTCAACCAACTAATTGTACTGAGGATTATGGACATTCTGTCCATAAACCAATACACACACACACTGTTTATAGGAGCAAAACATCCACCATCCAATCAGTCCTAAGTCACTTAAATTAAATTACCACTATTTACACGTGTCCCTTTACTGCCGAATTACTCAGTTCTTTATTCTACTAGGACCATGTTTACACACCAATACATATTTTTTAACTAGAACGGGCAATCAGTAGAGCGCATACCTTCGCATATCACAAGATTGGGCATTGAATTATGAACATTTTGGCATTAGTTGCATGCCAATTGGATAGAAATTGGCCGCGCTATAGTAAAAAGAAGATTTTGACCTTTTCATGACCTTGACCTTTGACCCGATCGATCCCAAACATCTAATCAAATGGTCCCCGGATATTAACCAATCATCCCACCAAATTTCATGCGATTCGGTTTAATACTTTTTTACTTATGCGAATAAAACGCACGCACGCATACAAATACGCGTCGATCAAAATATTACCTTCCGCAAATAACTCATCATTCATATCACAGAAACAGACGGATGGACTGACCTTTGTATTTCTGCGCAGGCTCTTCAGAATATTTCTTCTCTTGGGATCCTCGCTCTCCTCGACGGAGTTGTCTTTCTGGGCTCCGACCTCGTCCTGGTTGACCTTGGGCGGCCCCCCCATCTCATCGTCGCTGCCGATGGAGAAGCTCGTCCTGAAACTGCTGAACTTGCCCAGCCGCTTGGATCGGTCTCGGTAGAGCTTGGGCTTCACCCCGATGGCGGACAGCTTCCTGCTTCGCTCCAGCGAGCTGCTGTCGGCCTCGCTGTCCGACCCGTTGCCCCCGGCGCTCCCGTTGGAGTGACCTTTGTTGGCGTTGCGGATGGTGATGATCTTCCCCTGCGTGCTGTCGTGGGGGACGGAGTAGATGCTCTCCTCTTCCGTGGGCCGAGGTTTGCTCACAGCGTCCATGGGCTCTGCGTAATCTGAGGGGTCGTAGCCGCCTTCGCTACCCGGCGCCCAGGAGACGGCTTGGGGCAAGGAGCGGCGGTTGGTGCCCCCCTGCTGGTCCATGTAGGGGCCGAGGTTCACCTTGCGGACAGGCTTGGGCTTCACTTGCGGGGGAACCTTGTGGTTCAGCTTGCTCTCGAAGGTGCTGAGATCGGAAATGACGGAGAAGGTATCACTCGAGTCCAGATCTGGCAGCTTGAAGCTTCCCAGTTGGGAACTGAGGCTGCCATCCTCCCTCAGGGTAGGGTACGGTGGCGATGGGTCGATATCGTCCTCCGAGTCCATTAGAATATTGACTGGACTAGGAGAGCCACAGCGGGGGCTGATGCTCTCATTGGTACACGCCTCGGCCACATTATCGTACATGTGCGTGGCCTCGACAATAGTGCTCTTCTCTACCGCCTCTTTGAGAAAGGATTGGAAGAGGTCTATCTTATGAAGCCCCCCTACCACCCCACCGTGTCCACATATTACTGTATTGAACCGGGCATCTATCTCATGGGCCAGTTCCTCCCCTTGGCTGACCTGCTCCTTAGCCGACTCGGAGTCCGACAGCTCCATCTGGCTCTCCCCAACTGCTAGCAACTGCACTGGGATGATGTCTTGGACCTCGCACAGGAAAGCGCACAGCGTCTCCATAGATGCCTTGCGGCGAGCAGAGTAAACGGCAATGTAGCCGTGGACCAGCTTGGTCTTGCGGAGCGAGAAGGAGGAATGAAAGGAGAGCAGCGACAGCTCGATGTTCTGCCGCTGACCTCCTATACTAAGATCCAGCAAAACCGAGGTGCCGCTGCTGAGGTTAGCGGCAGGACGGCAATGCTGGGGCAACAGGAACGGGGCGAGCAGCTGATCTATGTCGTACGTGTCTCCGCACATCAGGCACATGACTATCCTCAGGTCCGCCTCGAGCACTGGCTGGGACTGCGAGTCTCTGAAGGTAGAGGACGGAGGCGGTAAGAGAGGGGAGGTGCTCCCTACGCCTCGCCGTAACTCTAAGAGGCCCTTCAGCATCTGGTTGATCTGCCTCTCGTTGACATTGCGGCCGTAGCTCATGCCTGGAGAAGCGGGGTCGAGGAAGGCGCACTGAAGCTTTCCCGCCACCTGCTGCCCTTGTTGGATAAGAATCTGAGCCGTCTCCCCACCAATATCCCCGATGGAGCCCACTCCCCGCTTGGTGACCAGGAGGAGGGAGAGCGGGAGTTGAGCCAAGCTGTTCTCCCTTTCCCTTCTGCTTATGGTCGACTCCCTAGTCTTCTCTAAACACTCAACCACATAAGAGAGGGATTCCTTTGAGTTGTACAAACACAGGCAACCATGAGGGGTAAAGGTCGGCGTGTGGAATGAATTGACCGGCAGACGGACGTTGCCCTCGATGGGACGGAGGGCCAACTCGTACATCTTGCCGTCTAACACGTACCGGTCGTCACTGGTGCACATGGCCCTGATCTCATTTGCCATCTCTCTGGCGAGCCCGTCTTTACCGAGGATGACGAGATTTATCCGCTCAGCCCGGCCCAAATCCAGTCTTGAACTATCGGTTGATGGGTAGCGAGTAGGGAATCTGTAGGCCAGTGTCTGCTCTATCTTACTGTCCACACAGTGGGGATTGTTGGGACACGTGTCCTTCGTAGGGTGGTAGACAAAGTGGATATGCTTCAATACCAGAGCATCCCTTTCCGCCTGCAGCTTCTGCAGGGCTTTAAACCGTTGCTCCTCACCCAACACTTCCTGAATGGCTCCCATTTTCTCTTTACTTGGCTTTGCATCCACTTCCAGCTCATAAAAGAGCTCAGAGTATTCAAGAAGCAGTTCCTGAAAGTCCTCTTTGGCTCGGTCAATAATCTCCTTCTGGTGTTTGTTGTAGATATCCAGATATTCAGACTCATCCAGCCAGTGGTAGAAGTCTTCATTCATGATGAAGCTGCGGGCCTCCTCCCAGGGTTTCCCTGGTGTGATGAAGGGCGAGACACTTAGCTTCTCCTTGAACTCCCATCTCATCTCCGCCCGCTTGCGCTCATTCCTCAGCTGCTCCAGATGAGTCTCGTAGATAGCTTCGGCGATGGGCGTCTCCAGGAGGTCCTGGGGGATTCGATCGTCCTCCATGTTATCGATGTGTGGCGTGGTCTCCCACGGGGTGTCATCCAGCACTATAAACCATTGGGAGAAATCTCTCTTCATCTCCAGGACTTTCTGAACTCCAGACCAGCTCAGGTGGTCTATCTCATCCAACTCTGGTAGCAGTACAGCCAGGGCCTGTGGTAGAGTACTAAGATAGGCCTTCCGGCGTTTCTCTATATGGTCTTGTTTAAGTCTATGCACATGCTGCTGGAAGAGCTTCTTGGCTTTCGCTGTCCCCTCAAGGAAAACATAGTCCTTGTACTCGGGTGCAGACTGCATGCGGCGACTGACCGTGGGCCATGGTTCATTGTGGTTCTTCACCAGTCGGTTGACCAGCCACTCATAGCGGTCTTTAGCTGAGGCGATCTGTTGACTCTGCTGTTTCAGCGCCTCATAGTAAGGGATGATTTTGGGTTTCCCCCTACCCTTGTCGAGGAGCTGAACCAGTGTAAGAAAGGCAAGTTCCACATTGACGTTAGATCTTGCTGATGTTTCTACCACCTGTAGGTTCTTCTTGGCTAGGGCAAACGTGTGCGAGTCTTTAATGTATCGCTCAACTCCTTCATCGCATTTGGTGAGAACCAGTACCACGGGTTTCTTTGTTTTTGCAAGCTGGTTGTACAGGTTGGTAACAAACTTCATCTGGTCCTCAAAGCTACGGTTCATACCCCTGCTCACGTCCACACAGAGTAGAAAGCCATCCACCATCAGCTTGCCTTCAGGCATCTGTTTCTGCTCAAAGTCCTGCTCCAGGCCCAGCTGATCCGTGCAAAAGTACATCAGCTTCTCGGCCGAAGCCAGCTTGGTGGAAGCCGCCCTCTTGATGTAAGGCTGGAGCGCCGTGCTCCGGTGCGGCTGGAAGGTCTGATCGTCGATGAACTCCGTCTGCTCCACCACGTTCATGCGGCATTCGGGCCCCTCCTCCAACGTACGGCCAGCCTCTCCCCAAAACAGGAAGTGGTCATTGTTCACCACGCGGCCTCCAAAATCGCTGGTGCTGAGAACGGAGGTGTGGTCGAGGTGGAAGTCGTCCGCGCTCGGCCGGACGAAGCGGTTGCACAGGCAAGACTTGCCCACGCCGCATTGGCCTTTCTCCTTCTCCGTGCCGGACAGCCCAATGACGACCAGGTTGTAGATGGGTGCTCGCACATCTTGCTTTTTGGCCATCATCATCGCTGGCACAGGCTCATCCTGCCATGCTGGCCAGTAGCTCTAGGGTGAGGAAAGGACTGCCAGGGAAAGAGGTTTCCATGCAAGAGGATCTCACTGGGCTGGGGTCTGGCCCTGCATAATAGAGAGAGAGAGAGAGAGAAAGAGAAAACGGGGAGATATAATTAATCCACAGAAATACAGAAGAAAAAACACATTCCAATGACAGGCTTTATTATTAGAGAGCCATTGTGTCACTCGTCTAAACTCCTTCTGTGCGACTGTGCGCTGTTAATAATGTTTAATTCGTGATCCTATTTCTCCGCTGAATGTTTCCTGAAAAGATTGAGGTCAGTGGCAAAGCCGCCGGAATGCTGCACATTACTTAACCCAGCTGTAGCTCAGTAAAAAGGCAATTTCTCCCCGTTTAACTTATTTAATTGTTCCGCCGCCAGGACGGCCCCGCGTTCCCGTGTTTGTTGAGACCATATGTTTC
This sequence comes from Liparis tanakae, assembly GCA_036178185.1. NCBI lineage: Eukaryota > Metazoa > Chordata > Actinopteri > Perciformes > Liparidae > Liparis > Liparis tanakae. Next base: position 19,917,494 of record CM070099.1, on the reverse strand, counting down.
GACGTATTATCCAATATCTACATGATGGTTAGTCGACTGGCCGCCAGCAGCAGTAGAATCAAGTTACGTGGAGGTCTTTTGGGATCGCGAAAAAAACGACTGAGCACACAAATACATGCACAACCACTCACACACACGGCTAACTAAGCTTCCTGCACCCAAAATTAAAGAAACACACACACAAGTAGATGAAAGCAGATAAGTGTTCCAGAGCTAAAGTTTCTAATTGGCCAACTAGGGAAAGCCATCTGCATTTTAAAAGGCTGCACTGCCTGTTGGCTGACTCGTCTCCATCAAAAACATGTTTTCCTCTGTTTCTCACCACGCAGCAGTCTGCGATCAGAGGCTGCTGATGCACCATCGCTAATGTCTCCACGTAGTCACCTACAGTAGGAACATTACGAGCCAATTTATGGACTGTATCAACAGACAACATCCAGAAACGAGCTTACACCACAAACAGCCGTCGTTAACCGACTACACCCGTTGTTGTTTTTCCAAAAGTACACTGATGAACCTACCCTTTTGTAACGTAAAGTACTGCTGTTTGGATTTACATGCATTAGTTAGCCATCGAGTCATAGCGTGGGGCGAGCGGGTATTTGAGGGAGCGTTAATATGAAAATGTCCTCGAAATGTATCATAATCTTCATGTTTTGACAGAATGTTAGACACAAATATGCAAAAAAAAATTGATTAAAATATCAGATAAAAACATACATGAATTATGATGAATTCATCATAATTCATTTAATTTTTATTTTATTTTGTCCCTTGCCTGGAAACCAATCCAATTCCATGTACACTCATACATACACATCTGCCATCATCCATAAATTCTTTTGTTTCCTTAAATAAAGGATAGAATTATATATATATATATATATATATATATATATATATATATATATATATATATATATATATTTAAAATCATACACACACACACACACACACATGCATCCGTCATTCTTTCTTCTTCTCCTAATTATTACTATTTTTTTTCTTTCTATCGTTTCCTTTTTTCTTTTTTCACAATACTCTGACTCTATGATGTTATGTCCATTGTTTTGTCGTCCACATTGTTTCATTGTCCTCTATGTATTGTCTTTTGTCTTATAATAACATTTAAATAAAAAATTAAAAGATTAAAACATACATGGAGGCATAGTAGGCGGATCTCAGTATAATGTATTCCATCAGTAGATACATAACACATAACGAGAGAGGACGAGGGGTGAGGAATGCTCGTTATGGAACATTCCTCTTTGACAACACGATTTGTAAAGAATAAAACTTTCAAGACCGCCGGCAAACCGACTCGCAGTACAAGGCCACCCCCTCCATGTCACAACGGAGGCGTTAATGTAGTAAAACAGACATTAAAACCGCTAATAATCACGATGAGCTCATTTGACAGGAAGCACAGAGGCAGACAAAGACTTCACTGCTGCTGAATCGGGTTTGTCAGACAACAGAGAGCTGTGGATGCGCTAAGATGAACTTCAAAGCCCGACGCTGCTACACCAGGGGGCGAGACAATGAAAGGGAAATGGTAGGCGGAGTAAGAAATGCACTACAGGGGAACACAGTGGAGATAAAAAGCAAGAGCTCACACACTAGTGTACCGACGACTGCATGCGCTGCACATTGGAGTTTTACCGAAGCCGCTAATTGAAGTTCAAAGCCGACGGTTACGGCCGATCAGACTCTGAACTAACATTGAAAAAGGCAAGTGCTGCGCCAGGTTCGTAGGCAAGTGGCAGCGGGCGAAAAAAAGGAATCAATATCAAAAAGAAACTCGAGCGTTTTGATATTTGCAGGAGGATAAATGCATGAAAAATGGATCAAGGCAGCCATAGATGGACTCAGCCTCTGCATTAATACGGCATGATGTTTAAATAGGTATACGACGTGGGAGTTATGCTTAATTCAAAATCGTCTCTTTCCAGACTCTCTTGTAAGTAACTTTACTGCACATGTGTGTATTTCCTTGTCTGAATATGTGTGTGTGTGTGTGCACCAGCGTGTAATTTATACTGTGTGCACCCACTAGTCTCTGAACACAGTGCAGCGTGCAGCCTCGACTAGACGGGAACACCTGCAGGCATCTATAGAGCCGGAGTCTAAAGCACGCCCGTGTCCTGACCCGGGCGTGTTTACAATACAGCAGAACGCCTAAAATACAGCCGGCCAGGAAAGAACACGACCCCGCTGCCCTGGACAGGGTCCAGCGGCTACGGAGAACATGCATCCAGCTAGTTATCCATCACGTTGATACCTGCGCTGCACACTGAACGAATTCACAGGCTATAAAATATTATGGGAAATTCATAAAACATTTGTCAGTGTCTAGTTAATTTCTATAAAGCGTTATCTAGGAGAGTGCACAAGAGAGAGAGAGAGGGAGAGAGGAGAGTGCACGAGAGAGAGAGAGAGAGTGCATGAGAGAGAGAGGAAATTGCACGAGAGAGTGCATGAGAGAGAAAGAGTGCACGAGAGAGGAGAGTGCACGAGAGCGTGTATGAGAGAGAAAGAGAGAAAGAGAGGAGAGTGCACGAGAAAGAGAGAGAGAGTGCATGAGAGAGAGCGAGTGCACGAGAGAGTGCATGAGAAAGAGAGGAGAGTGCACGAGAGAGAGGAGAGTGCACGAGAGAGAATGTATGAGAGAGAAAGAGAGAGAGTGCACGAGAGAGAGCGAGTGCACGAGAGAGTGCATGAGAGAGAGAGGAGAGTGCACGAGAGAGAGGAGAGTGCACGAGAGAGAATGTATGAGAGAGAAAGAGAGAGTGCACGAGAGAGAGAGGGGAGTGCACGAGAACGAGAGAGAGAGTGCATGAGAGAGAGAGAGAGTGCACGAGAGAGAGAAAGAGAGAGTGCAGGAGAGAGAGGAGAGTGCACGAGAGAGAGAGTGCATGAGAGAGAGTGCACAAGAGAGAGAGCGAGAGCGCGAGAAAGAGAGAGAGAGATTTGTTGTGACACACACACACACACACACACACACACACACACACACACACACACACACACAGCTCAGAATTCAGTTTCAAGTGACGTGAGAACGCTGTGGTTTTAAAAAAAAAACACCCACAGCAGCAGATAATGGATGAAAATACAACATGGAGAGACGGAGCGCTGAGCCCAAACCCACTGACAGGAACACGGAACATTTGAGACGTCCCCGGCGCTCACAACGCCGTCGACGGAAATGCAGCATTTCATACACAACACATCTCGTCATTTAGGGAATACATTTCCTCTTTTTCCGCACGCAGGCCTCTAAGAACCGCTCCGCCCGAGCCTCCGCAGAGCACTCAGACAGCCAGGCTCCCCGGCCACCCCGAGGCCCGGCGCCCGGCGCCCGGCAACGCACCGCCGACTCGAGGCCCGGGGCGGTCCAGGGCTCAGGCAGAAACATTAGGACGAGCAGGACGGGAGAGTCCGAGGAGGTAGAAGAGATACAGGAAGGAGTGGAAATAGTCCGGGGGAGGAGACTGAGGGCAGGACGTGAGAGGATAAGAGGGGGGGGGTAGAGAAGAATGGGTATGGAGGGGAAGACGAGAGGGGTCAGTGGCCTGGGTCATGTGAGCCACACACTGGAATCCCCTCGGGGGAAGAGGGGGGTGGGCATGGTGAGGGTCGGGGTCTGACCCCCTCATATCTCCCCCGCCTAGGCACCAACACAACTACAGGGAGGACGTACCTAAATACCACATCTCCATTTCCCCGTTGCTCCCCCGCCTTCCTTTTCTCCGACGAGCATTCGCAAATCGGGATCAAAACGGTCAAAAAAACAAAGATTTAAGACGGGAAAATCGCGACTCGGCTAAACCGGCCATTTCTAGGTCAGCGATTATCTCCCGGACGAGGGAGGCGGACGCCGCGGCGGAGAGGACGCGTCTGCGGGGCGGCGGAGTGCAGCCCGAAGCTAGCGGCGGGGCGTGAAGTCCATCATAATAACACGTGCTGCAGAAACAGGGGCAGCGGGCAGGAGGCCGCGTGCACCGCCCAGCAGGAGGGAGCGGAGGAGGAGGAGGAGGAGGAGGAGGAGGAGGAGGAGGAGGAGGCTGCATTCCTTTCATCGAGCCGGGGAGCGTCGGTCGGTCGGCGTTCGGACACGCCGAAAATAAATCCTTATCGCTGTGACGTAGCAGCCCACGTGTAGAAGGAGGGAGATAACCACGGAGGGCAAACTGGAGTGGGAAGGAAAATCCCAGTTAAGAGAAGTAGTTCTAGTTATTGAGTGGACGTGGATTAACTTCCCTAGTTTGATTCTTATTGAAGGGATAATAGTTACAAGTTATTCCCGGAGGCAGAGTGATCCGATTTCTCTCACGCTGAACACTAAACGTGAAACACTGCCGGCCGGCGGCCCCGCCCCCTGATGCGTTAGACACTCAGGGAGGAGATGACAGAGAGAAAGGTCATAAAATAGTCATGAAGCAGTACGATGAAGATGATGATGATGATGATGACAGATAGTCAGCGAGGAAAAACTCTCCCTCTCACTTATTCTCCAAGCGTCGGGATAGCCCTCTCCGCTGCAGTCCATAACATGCCGCCCCCCCCCCTCACCACCACCACACCACCACTACCCTTTTTTTGCATGACGCAAGTCTGAAACCAGTTGTGCTTCCTCTCTCCTCTTCCTCATTATCTCTCGCCCACAAACATTATCCTCGTCATATAGATTTTCCCATCTCCATCTGTCAAGATTTTTTTTTTCTCCATTCCAACTCTCTTCCCTGTCTCCAACACTCTATCCCCCCCCCCCCCCTCTATCCCCCCATTATTTTCCTCCTCTGGAGACTTGCTGTCCATTAGTAACAAACCAGGGTGGTGGGCAGGGGATGGGAGGACCGTGCTGCTCGGCCGTATTGTTAAAAATGTGCCGAGACGTTCAAATACAACCGTAAACAACAAATGTAAACACACGGATTGGACCCGGTCTGAAACTCTACCATCGACCTCCCGCCATGTTGTCATCGACGTAAAAAACTGAAACCTCGGCGCTTTTACTGCGCTGGCTTACTTTGGCCGATGCCGGACAGTATTTACCACGACCGCCCCCAAAACCACGAGAGCTAATCCAACAGAAAGGAATTATTCCAAAAGGGAGAAGGAAATACTTGGGACGTACCTCAGAGAGTACTCGTGTATTGCGTCATACAACATGCATATCACAAACACACACACACACACACACACACACACACACGGATAGGAATGCAGCAGCCAATCACGGCCGGTACTCATCCAGGTCCCGATCCAGAGCCGCTCGGTTGTGACCGAGATTACGCGCCCCGGGGATTACCTGCAGCTGTTTTCATCTTCCCATATGCAGGATCACATCAGAGTATTCTAGTTGTGTTTGTAACCCCCCCCCCCCCCGAGGAGGAGAAAGGTGGACAGAAGGACAAGGAGAGGAAGGAAGGATGCAGGATGAGGGATGAGAGGGACAAAGACCGTCAACAAACACGCAGTCAGCAACTGAGATTGCGGCGTATCGGGAATAAGACGAAGAGGGGGAGAGGAGATTACGTTCGACGCCGAAGAGTTCAAGGGGCAAAAAAGACGGGCGAAAGAGCAAGGATTAAGTCGGATGAAGAGCGGATCTCAAAAGAATGGACGGCCTGAAGGAGGACGGAAGGAGCGATAGAGCGCCGCCGGGCCGGAACGCCTCGCTGATAGCGCGGCTCAAAATAATGCGCCGGAAAACACAAGAAGATGACAGTTGAGCATTTGGTCCGAGCGGCAGTAGAGTGGCGTTTACAAAAACACACGCAGTAAAAATAAAATACTCTCAGAACGTTTGTTACCTTTGCATTGAAAATGTGGAAGGTAATGTTTTGATCTCTGTGTATTCATTTATTTGTATGCGTGTTATTCGCATAAGTCAAAAAGCATTAAACCGAATCGCATGACATTTGGTGGGATGATTGGTAATTATCCGGGGACCATTTGATTAGATTTTGGGAATGACTGGGTCAAAGGTCAAAATCAAGAAAAGTTCAACGTCTTCTTTTTACCATAGCACAGTATTTTTTTATGTTCATAATTCAAAGCCCAATCTTGTGATATGCGAAGGTATGCGCTCTACCGAGGGCCCATTCTAGTTTATTTATGTATTTATTTATACGCGTGTTACTCGCATAACTCAAAAAGTATTAAACCGAATCGCATGAAATGTGGTGGGATGATTGGTTATTATCCAGGGATCATTTGATTAGATTTTGTGATCAATCGGGTCAAAGGTCAAGGTCATGAAAAGGTCAAAATGTTCTTTTTACAAATGTTATCAATTTTTATTCAATTGTCATGCAACTAATGCCAAAATGTTCATAATTCAATGCCCAATCTTGTGATATGCGAAGGTATGTGTACACCGAGAGCCCCTCTTCGGTCGCAAAGCTTTTAATCGGTTTCTCTTTGATGCCGACAGAGCTCGGGTCATCGGCCCGTTCTTTGTCTTGTTGAAGGATAGCAGATTAATTAAGTCATAAGACAGATGAGCTGAACATCTGCGTTAATGAAATAAATTGTACATGTTTTATTCATTTTGTTCCTATTAGTCCGACCAAGAGAGCCTCTTTGGATGATTTAGTCGTTGTTTTTGTCGCCTCAGATTTTGGGGACCAAACACTGGTCGATGGAAACATTTGGTTCCGAAATTCCCTGTTCAACATCAACAACAACAACAACAACAACAACAACAACAAGTGTTGCTTTATCCGTGTGTCCGGAGAGACGGGCCTGTGTGTTCCGTTGGCACAAAAGCTTCGTCTGTGGGCCTCGGCTCTCCCTCCTACTTAATTCCCTCTGCCGGGCACCGACTGCCTTCCTCCCTTCCTCGCTCCTCTGCGTGGCCCCCGGCCCTCGTCTACCTCGGCCTCTATTTCCCGTCTCCCTCCGTCTCCCCGTGCCTCCGCTGCGCTCTCAGCGGCGGCATCCGACCTCGTGGCCTGGCAGACCGTCTGCTGCTGGAGGTATTAGCATACATCTGATCCCCCCTCGCAAACTGTACACACACACACACACACACACACACACACACATTCAGACATCCAATACAGGCGTCCTGTCCTCCCGGGCAAATTCGATGCAACAGCACAAACAAACAAACAGCTGCTACAGCACATATATAGACATAGGCGGTGTCGACTACGTCGTGTGGTTGAACGTTAGACGTGACATCGTTCTGCTCTCTTCCTAGAGGAGGGGTTTCTTCGAACCCAGGCGCCAATCTTCCACCCGAGTGAGCCTCCGATTTTAAATCCGTGGGGCGGCTGTAGCTCAGTGGGGTAAGGGGGGGGTCGTCCTGCAACCTCAAGGTTGTCGGTTCGATCCCCGTTCTCCCCATTAGTTGCGAGTCGACGTGTCCTTGAGCAAGGCGCTGAACCCCCAGTTGCTTCCCTGGCGCATCACTGCAGCCCACTGCTCCTTACAGGGTTTTCACACATTTTGACCAATGGATTTCCATGACTATTCCATGACTTTTCCATGACTATTCCATGACTTTAAACTAAATGTCCATGACCAAACTGAAATCTCGGTAAAAACATGAACAATTTAGAATATTTTGCGTATTGAGAGCGTACGCCGGCTCATATTTTGAGCGTCTTTCTTTAAAAACACTTATTAATTATTTCAAACTCGGTGCAAATGAACATTATAACACATTTCCATGACTTTTCCAAAACTTTTTGTGATTTAAGTTTTTTCCATGACTTTTCCAGGCCTGGAAATGACCATTTTAAAATTCCTTGACTTTTCCAGGTTTTCCATGACCGTACGAACCCTCTCCTTAATAACTACGGATGGGTTAAATGCAGAGAACACATGTTGTTGCATGAGTACCTGTACTCTGTGGGCAATAGATTAAATCCAAAATGTCAGTGCAGTTGGTTTGTTTGTGTCTTTACAGAACTGGGACCTCCCTTTATTTGATTTTTTTAATACCTAAAGGACTGTACATCGTTTGATGAATATTCTCTCTCCAGACAAAGCACATCTTCTACATTCTCTTCGTCTGTTAAGACACTCGCTCGTGTCTCGGTGCATTAGTGGAGATTGGAAATGGCTTTCAGGACATCCTCTCCATTTGCAAATAAAATTAGACTGTGCATAATAGATTTCCTCTATATATAAGAAATAAGAGCCCGTAAACCAGAAATGGAGTCGTGCTCTCGTCCTGCTGAGGGGACATTACAGCAGAAAAGTTGCTGGACACAAACTTAACTACCGTCGATGAATCCGACCTCTGACCTTTGGGCGGTGGCAGAAAGCGTCTCGATGAAACGGGACGACATACGTTTCAATAACTCGACCAAGTGACTCGCGCTAACTCAAAACCTCAAGTCTACTCCGACAAACTAAGACGGATACGCTGCCGTCACTAACCTACATTTAACTCTCACTATCAACCCGTTGTTAGTGGGGGCTCGTTACTCAAGAGCAGGGGTCCCCAAACCTTTTCCTTAGAGGGCCACATAACGTTTTCCTTGTCCGCTGATTGGCCGAGACTCGACACGTCCCATCAAAGATCTTCTATTGGGAAGAGCACCACTTCACATTTGTTTTGCCCTGCGGCAAAACGGAGGTTTCTTTAACGGATCGAGTTATATTTTCTGATCCATTACATGCGGGATTATTATTCCAGGACTAAATCGTAAGTCTGGCAGGGTCCGTACACATGTTGACCGATGGATTTCCAGGACTTTTAACCAAATTTCTATGACCAAACTGAAATCTTGGTGTGTACATGAAAACTTTTTGAAAATGTCTTTTAATCAAACTATTATCCTTTATGTGCAAATCCTTCTGTTTGGACTTGGCGTACGCCGGCTTATAATTTGAGTCTTCCTTTCAAAAACATATGAATTATTTTAAACTCGACGCAAATGAACACGTGGATATAACAAATTTCCATGACTTTTCCAAAACTTTTATGATTTAAGTTTTTTCCATGACCATTTTAAAATTCCATGACTTTTCCATGTTTTCCATGAGCGTATGAACCCTGACTGGTGAACACAAGATCTATAAAAGCGACGCTTTTGTTCTCTCTCTTATCACGTAAATCGATTAAGTTTGGTAGAAATGGTACGGACGCTGAACGTAGCGCCCGCCCTCTGTAAAACACTATCTCTGTCAGCACCTGATTGGTCGTTAGTCCCCCGGCCTCCGGCACCTGAATGATCTGGGATCCGGCCCCATGGACATCGTGATATATCAAACAGAGAGCCGTTCATAACCTGCAACATCCACTGAAACTCATCAGCTGCGTTCCACAAAATACACAGGATTCAGAAAGACGCACAACATTTGTAAACGTGTAACGCTGATGGATAATGTGGCTTAAGTCTTTCCGTCTGGGCTTGTAACCCCGAAGGCTTTGAATATAATCAGGCGTTATGATCCCAGCGGGGAGATCCACCAGTCCAGAGATCACACAAATGGTTACTAGGTGACAAAAGATTATGGAGTCGGATCCGTCTCAATAATTGCAAATGCACACAGAGAGACTCACAAATGGAAATGTTATGGATTTCTATGTGGATGTGTCTATTTATCTGTGGATTTATTTGTGGATCGCACTACATTTATTTGTGGCTCGCTACACATTTGTGCACGGCTCTTTGAGACTCCACCGCCGTGGCTCAACTCGTCAATGAGTCTTTTTCAACATGGACCCATCTGTAGCCAATCAGATGACGTTCCGCCTTTTACGTTTAGATAAATTGTAATTTATTGACTTGTGCATTGGAATATATTTTTGAATCGTTTTGCATGCATTTTTAAATTGAATATATTTGTGAATTGTTCTGTGTGAACCTTTGTCTTTGCATTTGTGAGTCTCTGTGTGCATTTGCAATTATTGAGACTGATCTGACCCCATAACAGATGGTCATCTCACTCACACACACAGCTATTTCTATTTTTCCATCCCACTGTCCATCTTTTTACTCTTTCTACTGGCCCATTGCACAGACTGTACTATTTATATCCTTTACACTATCCTCATGGACATCAACGCTGACACAATCAATGCACACTGTAATATCTGTATAAAATCTGTATACACCCTACTCCCTATGTGTATTGTTTTTCTACTGTGATTCTACTGTAACTTGTGTATATGTATGTTTGTGAGTTAAGTGAAGTGTATAAACTACTGGTTGACCTAAATTTCCCTCGGGATTAATAAAGTATCCATCCATCTATCCATCACACACGACACCTACAGTAGATATGGCACAGTCTCGTCACTCCTAACTCCACCACTCTTAAATAGAAAAAAAATGTTTATTTTTTGTCTCTATGGCGCGAGAGAAGTTCAAACACCGCTGAATCTTGAGACCAACTAAAAACAGAAATAATATGTTTTTCCATTTAAAAAAAAAGGGACAAAATCGATCAACAGGGGGGGGGGCGAAGTTTATACAAACCCATTTCTACCAAATGCTGAAGAGTAGTGTAGGCTGCTCATCACACCCTGCCGGTCGCACAAGAAGACGAACGAGTCGATCGGTGCACGCCACGTGTGTCTCCACTCAACCCCTTCCATCATCCCCTCCCCCGCGGAAGGCTAATAAAGCATCCAACAGTAGTTAAGGAACGCCCGGACTCGGCGCTGCCAGCTGCTTTCGACAGACTCCTTGGTAGTTAAAAAAAATAAAGGCACAAACAAAAGCCATAAACAAAAACTGTTCCAACGCTGGCTTTGTTTGCAAGATTTTCCTTTCATTGAATTGGGACAATTATTCCACGCGCACCCCCGATCGACCCATCTACCGGCGTTGCCGAGAAACGGCTCGTTGTGAATTAAATTTCAAAAAGTGGCACAAAAGGTGAAGGAAATTATTTTCTAACGGGAAATGTAATCGTTCTAGAACAAACAAAATAAATTAATGAGCCAAAGAAAAGAACTAAAATGTGTTGGATGCAGACGTATTGCGAGGTGGAGCGTCTCGATTTAATAAACGAGCGATACAGAAAAGTGTTATGAGAGAACGGGACGAGTTTCGAGGTAGGAAGGGGAGAAAGGGAGAGTTAGGGGGGAGAGAGAGAGAGAGGGGGGGGGGGGGTAACACCAGTGGCTTCTGGTAAGTGCTCGGCACTTGCGGTCGGCTAATGGTGCAGACAGGGTGACTTTACGGCGGCTCATCTGCACTTCTTGCTGCTGCCGCCCTGACGAGCCTCGACATGAAGGGATAAGCTGCCGTTAAGAAGGATAGACAACCACTCTCTCTCTCTCCCCATCTCTCCCTCTCTTTGCCCTCCACTTTTCCCACGGTCGTCTCCGCTGCCATTACGCTTCTCTTCTTCTTTCAAAATCGTTCTCATTACTTTTCGCTCCGACACCGTCGTCCGTCAACACTCCCCTCGCCGTCTGAAGGCCCGTGTTGCATCATCACGCCGCACGCCCGAGCGAGAGGGCGACCGTAAGGGAAGAAAAGGTACTAAGAGAAAGGATGACGGGGGACGGGGGGGGAGAGAGAGAGAGAGAGAGAAAGAGAGAGAGGAGAAGAGCCCCAGAATGAAGTGGAGGGCCGCTGGCAAATATGGGCGAGTCACTGTAGAGACAATTGAAAACACCTGAACCTGCCACAGTGTAAATTAAAGATAATTACTTTTTACCGGTTGCCACAGTAACCAACTGTTGGCACGAAGGCAGATGGCTGCACAGCCCCCCCCCCCCCGCCCCCCCGTTCCTCCCCTCCTTTCTATGTAGCGTCCTTTTTTCTTTTCCACCAAGAGCTTCACACTTTGTCAGATAAGCCATTTCCACGCTGAAATAAGCCACGACTAAATAACGTTTTGCTTCGCCTCCATGAGCGCGTCACCTGTCCCCCCCCCCCCCCCTCGCCCAGAATGCATTGCACCTTACTCTTCCTCCAATCGGCTACAGGCTGCTAAACGCTAACGTTAGCCATGATGCTAACCACATGCTGATCATTGTCGAGGCGAGGAACATCAACCGTGTTGACGTTGATTATCGGCAGTTTGGTGAAAATATTAAATGTTTGTAATTATTATTAAGGCATGTGTGAAGATGTAATGGAACAAAACCCATTCAGGGTTCTTACACCTTTTGATCAATGGATTTCCATGACCTGTCCATGACCTGTCCATGACTTTTCCAGGACTTTAAACCAAATTTCCATGAACAAACTGAAATCTCGGTATAAAGATGAACAATTTAGAAAATGTAGCATATTGAGAGCGTACGCCAGCTTATATTTTGAGCGTCTTTCTTAAAATATAAAAAAAAAAAAAAAAAAAAAAAATCATATTAATTATTACAAACTCGACATGTGATTACAACAAATTTCCATGACTTTTCCCAAACTTTTATGATTTTAGTTTTTTCCATGACTTTTCCAGGCCTGGAAATGACCATTTGAAAATTCCATGACTTTTCCAGGTTTTCCATGACCGTACGAACCCTGCCATTATAAAAAAATAAAATGCATAAATATAGACACATCTAGGTGCAGGCTAGCATCACAGCTAGGCTAACTTCAGCATCCAGCAGCCCATCTGAGGCCGGGTACAGACACAGCCTCCCGCTGCATAATGTAGCCGCTAAGCGCTTCCCGTTAACACGCCACCTTCTAAACGCTCTCAACGCAGCGGGCGTCTCCTCCTCGGAGCGCCGGCTGCGGACCGAGCGGATCCCGCTTGTCCAGAGGTTACAGAGCTCGTGCTCGGTCATCCATTTTAAAACAGACGGCCACCGGAGCCCCATTACGGCTCGAGCCGTCGCTCCTCTGCACAGTTTCTCGCCTGGAGCGGCGGCAGAGTTCAGGCCCGAGGCCGGGCGCCGCCTGCAGCGCCGTCCTCGACCCCGCGGGGCGCGAGTCGAGCTTTTACCACGTTAAATACTTTACGGGGCGCAGGGTCTGCTGCGTCCTCGTGCCACGAAACTGCTACCTCTCGTCTCCGTCTTCTCGTACATGCATACATACACGGTCGCTCTGTGGTAGCTGGATTTTTTTAGATATTTCACTTTGCATACTATACTTTATGCACAGTCATTTTCTTTCTTATATCTATATTTTATTGTGTTTAGTTTATCGGTGCTACTATGTCAAGAAATTTCCCCTTGGGTATTAATAAAGTATATTTCTATTCTATTCTATGTACTCTACAACTTATGCTTGTACTAGTGTCAGGGTTCTTACACATTTTGACCGATGGCTTTCCATGACTTTTCCTTGACTTTTCCATGACTTTTCCATGACTTTTCCTTGACTTTTCCATGACTTTAAACCAAATGTCGATGACCAAACTGAAATCTCGGTACAAACGTGAACAATTTAGAACATTTTGCGTATTGAGAGCGTACGCAGGCCTGGAAATGACCATTTTAAAATTCCATGACATTTCCAGGTTTTCCATGACCGTACGAACCCTGAGTGTTGTGGAAAAAAAGGGGTAGAACCATTTATGTACAATAAACAACACACAGTGTACCCATTTTCATATCAGACTAGAAGTATATTTATAGCATCAAACGTAGCATCTAGAACGTGGAAGGAAAGGGAATAAAGGGGATTTCCCAAACACATAACCACCATTGGCGTCACTGTGGGGTAGTTAGCACTGTCGCAGCAAGGGGGGCGGAGGGGGGGGAGGGGTGTCTGGGTACCGACCAGCTGGCCCGCATGTGGGAGATGAGCATGTTCTCCTTTTGTCTGCGTGGGTTCTCTCCAGGTTCTCCGGCTACCCCCCCCCCCCTTTCCAGTCAGGTTAATTGTTGCCCTATGAGACATTTTGACCAATGGATTTCCATGACTTTTCCATGACTTTAAATCAAATTTCCATGACTCAGCATAAACATGAAACATGTAGAACATTTTGCGTATTATATTGAGCGTCTTTCTTTAAAAAAAACATATGAATTGTTTCAAACTCAGCGTAAATCAACATATGATAACAAATTTCCATGACTTTTCCAAAACTTTTATGATTTTAGTTTTTTTCATGACTTTTCCAGGCCTGGAAATGACCATTTTAAAATTCCATGACTTTTCCAGGTTTTCCATGACCGTACGAGCCCTCCAACTGTTATTCTACGTAGGCCGGAGATACATCCAGCCGCTGCTGTATGAGCAGTCAGTCAGTAACGGTCCGGACTGGGAACCGAGGCGCCGCCAAGAGGCCGTGGAGATCATTTCAACCGGAGACGCCGCGGGCTAAAAAGAAGTCGGAAGCTCAGAATGTGAAGAAGAAGAAAAAAAGTAGACATGGCAGACCACAAACACGCGGACGCCGCCACATCGGGAAGACGATAAAAATCGATGCCGACCCGCTGACCTCGTTTCTAAAAGTTACACGTGTACTTTATGGTTATGTATTCTGCCTGAAACTTGTTTCTGTGCCGTGTTGGCCGTGTTCCACCTCGAGGCCCGGAGGAAGAACATGCATCCGGAAAAAAAGGCGGTTCTCTCTGCGGGGGCGGAGCCACGGTGGAGGTTCCAGCAGATCTTCGGGCCCTGATTCATTTGTTAACCCCGCCTCCCTCGAACGTGTCTACTACATCCTCTACTCGACATGACGAAAAGTGCCGAATTCGGCCCACCGTGTCATTTTATGCGGCCCCTGGCAGCTTGAAATACATATAATCACCTTTATATCCTGTGCTTTTATTTTGAAGGTTTCAAATTAAATGGATTTGTGTTATAATAGAGAAATGTTCATGTGTACAATATCTCTACTCTTGAATAAACAATACTCAAATGCAAAGGGAGTTATCTAACAGTATGTTCGGGAGTAGTTCATGCACTGCTTTAGGTACACCGGCCCTTTAAGAGGCGGCCGTGACGCTTTATGACAGACTGCTGTGTAACTGAGCCCCGGAGAAGATCCACAAACTACTTATTAAACCTTTTCAAACGACAATCTTCAAGGTCAAGCTCGACGTGGCTTCAGGAGTTTTGAACCCAGCTGAGAGCGAGTCGGGAACACACGAGGGCAACGAGCAAAAACTCCCTCGATAAATATCATTTTGTCACGAGGAGAGCGGCAAAAAAAATGCCACAATTATCTCCTCTAATAATTGTGATAATTTAATGAACTTGTCAAAAACATCGTAGCCTATATGAACCGGTCTAGAAACTATTAGACTACTGCCTAATAGTCATATTTTTGCCATTTTAATGACAATTTGTTATATAGTGTAAGTATATTTAGGATTTTGAACAAAGGTTAAATAATGTTTCACAAGTTTCATAAAAGTGTCCCTTTTTTTTTTTTTTTTTTAAATGCCACTGGATTTCAGTCAGTGGGGAAAAAAATAGCCCCCTAAAAAATATGTAAATTCAGAGAAATATGTAAATTTCATCCGTGTGAATGATAAAAATGAATAAATTCAAGGATTGGTTCAAGAGCATAATAACCATTAAACATGATGATAGTCAGTAATTGTTTCTACACCAGTAACAGATGCTCGATAAAAGAAACATAATATCTGCTGAAAAAAAACACATTATAATGTGCAATGAACTCATAATAAATGCTAAATAGGGCCGTTAAAGTAAAGTGCTTATTTCTGCACCGTTCTGAGGGCTTTGATGATGAAGCCGGGAGGCGACTGTGACTTGCAGAAACCAAAGCGTGTGTTCCTGGGAGTGCCTGAACATGCCCAGTCACAGCTCCGAGGCGTCCGGTTCAGACGCAACACCAGCCTCTCTCCAGCGCTGACGTCATCTCGGAGAACGCCAGCCTCACAAAAGACACAGAAGTGCGTCGGCGTACCATCTTTAAGCCTCTGTAATCCTCGGTCTGACACACACACACACACACACACACGTCTGGCTAAAGGTCATTTCTGCGATTGTCGTGTGAAGGTAAAGAGGGATTATCGTTACCAGCGTCCACTTCAGGGGACTCACAATCCTCTCTCTCCGATTCATTTTCTTTCTCGCTTGTCTTTTAAAAAATATCATCAAGGGATGAAGTGTGAGCTTGTTGTGCAAAGCCTTGAAAGAGACACGCAGTGACGATACGACCTTGATGAGCTCGTTTATAAAGCCAGCCTACGTAGCAGGGGGGGGGGGGGGGGGGGGGGGGGGCACAACCAAACAGGATCAAATCTACTGGGAGGGAAGGAATAAACAAATTAAGCCAAATAAAGCCTTGTTCCGATTGGCGGTAAAAATGGGAGAGGAAGAGAGAGATTTAGAAAACGCTCGGAAGTGTAAAAGAAAGAGGAATTGGCAGGTTGCGTTGCACATTGAGACCTGCTACTACTGCTATTCACAGCGTCATCGAGCCAGAAACTTTTCAATTTATAAACAAAATTGATTTATAACAATGTACCTACATATTAGCTCCCAGTATCCAATTATCTGTAACATTCCTTCGTGGCAGTAGAGCAGCAGACCGCTCCTGGCTCCCATCCGGCCGTCCACTCTGGATATTTAGGGTTTCAAGTGAGGCTCTCGGTGGAACGGACCTGCGATGGACGCTAAATCAAACTCCTGGCTCGATCGAGGCGTATGGTAATGAGTGAGTCGGATTAAATAATAATAAATAAGAGGAATTTAAAAAGATAAATGACACACCGAGGGAACCGAGATGCTAATTTAAACGCAATCTGACGTGGTCCGTATTGGTAAATATTGCCCCGTTTAAAATAAATCTACCATTCTTCCTCCAGCGGCCATTAAAGTCTATCCCTTCATCTCCCATTAACTGGCCTGTCAGCGTGTCTGTTTGCTGGGCGGCTCGACACAATGACGTGTTTACCTGCAGTCAGATTCCCATTTAGATCCCCGAAGAAGCACAGGGAGGTGAGCGCGTGTGTGTGTGTGTGTGTGTGTGTGTGTGTGCGTGTGTGTGCAACAATAACATTACACTTTGCTGTGATTTCACCCGTGCTGCTAAATTAGTTTAGTGGGACTTCTATCCTGGAAATGAACAAGTAATGCGTCGGCGTGTGGCCATTGATGCAGGCGACCATGTAAAACACACTAATTATGTATCGAGCCTTCTGCAAGGACACGAGGATACTCAAATCCAAGGACGTTAACCGCATGCTGAACACAAACACAAAATCACAAAAACACACCTACACAAAAAGACACAAACACACCTACACAAAAAGACACACAAAAAGACACAAACACGCCTATACAAAAAGACACACAAACACACCTACACAAAAAGACACACAAAAAGACACAAACACACCTACACAAAAAGACACACACACATACACACACATCTACACAAAAACACACACCTACACAAAAACACAGAAAGACACGCACACAAAAACACACCTACACAAAAAGACACACACACACACAAAAAGACACAAATACACACGCCTACACAAAAAGACACCTACACGCACACACAAAAACACGCACTTACACAAAAAGACACAAAAACACACACACACACAAAAAGACACAAAAACACACGCCTACACAAAAAGACACAAACACACACCTACACAAAAAAAACACCTACACACACAAAAAGAACACACCTACACACACACACTTTGGGGTTGTAGGTATGCAGTGGTCCGCTCTGTTGCGCTTCAGTACCCTTTCAATAACGAGTCCATAACGTGAAGCTGCAGTAAAGTAAATTACAGAAGATACCCGATTAAGACCCACCTGACTTCCAGAGGCGGGTTGTTTTGGAGGCGGAGCCACAGATATTCTATACATCACGCGCCAGAGAAGAGCAGAAAAGTCCTCACAGAAAAAGTAAACTCCGCATGGTGGGTTGTAAAGAACCGAGCGCCACGCCGCTCCTCGCATCCCCACAACGACCGAGTGAATGATCTGCAGCACATGGCTGGCGTTCAGTAGGAGGACCTCCATGGGGCCTGAATCCACATCGATAAAGCGTTTAAACCGCATCATTTTAAAAAAACATACCCAGCATTAGCACTGGAGTGATGCTTCCCAGACCATAAACCCCAACCATTAATGCACCGTCATGCTATCCTCTGGTTGGCTCTGACCGGAGGACTCGGTTCCCTTTAGAGTGGTCCACATATGAATACGCTTCCCTATTAAATGTTGCCGGTGGTTTTTCAGACAGCCGTATTCAGAGCGCCATCCTGGATTTGACGGTCAAAACTGTGGTCAAAAACGCAAAAGATTACTTGATCAGTCGAACTTTAACAACCAAACCATTCTTGGTCCGTCCGACCGTTCAGGAAGTTATTCCACAATAAAAACACATTTTAACAAAACAGTTTATTTTGAGCTCTCACAAATGAAATCTAACTTGGATATATTTGCATTAGAGGAGAGAGTATTCCTAGTTGTTTGCTCTACAAGTGTCAAACACAAGGCCCACTGTGTCATTTTATGCGGCCCCTGACGGCTTGAAATACAAATCACCTTTATATCCTGTGCTTTTGTTTTGAAGGTTTCAAATTAAATGTATTTGTGTTATAATATTAGAGAAAGCTTCATGTGTACAATATTTCTACTCTTGAATAAACAATACTCAAATGCAAAGAGAGTTATCTAACAGTATGTTCGGGAGTAGTTCATCCACTGCTTCAGGTACACCGGCCCTTTAAGAGGCGGCCGTGACGCTGATGTGGCCCACGGTGAAAATGAGTTTGACGGCCCTGCTCTAGACAGTGTATTCTCTAAAATACATCGATACAAGCGTTAAAGTAAACGTGTTGAATTTAAAACGGATTTCACGGTCGAAATTGTGGTCAAAAATGCAAAATATTGCTTGATCAGTCAAACTGTATTTTATTTTAAGCTCGCACAAATCAAATATAACTTAGACATATTTGCATTAGAGGAGAGAGTATTCCTGCAGCTTCTTTTTAAGAGTATACAAGTCAAACTGATTGAATGAACGCTAGATTGAATGTTTAAAAGTGTGTATAATATATGCTTATAGTTATCAAACAGTCACAGCTGACGCCTTACAAGTTGGGTCAAATGGATAGGGCCACATTACGCCTCAGGTGTCCCAGAACTAACGGCTTCCACACCCACTGAACACGACTCCCGACCCGATTCATCTTCATAAAAGCAAAAGAGGCGGGCTTAAATTGTCTCCGACTCTCCCCACACACACACACACAAGTGTGTATCCTGCAGTGTGTGTGTAGTACGCATGCACACACTCCTCGGGTTCTGAAAGAGATCCCAGCGGGGCCAAATACCCACAGAAGACCTCCGCGCTCCAGGTGTGGGTTTTTCACATATCACACCCCGTCTGTAAACCACACACTGGAAGGCAAACGCACACGCACGCGTCACTGTATCATGAAAGTGTCTGTAGGCAAATTATTCAGCTTCTGCTTTGACAGCGTTTTCTCAGAGCCCAGTGCACGCACACACACACACACACACACACACACACACACACACACACACACACACACACACACACACACACACACACACCCCTGAGACACACACCTGGACACACACACACACACACACACACACACACACACACACACACACACACACACACACACACACACACACACACACAGGACTCGCCCTCTCTTAACGCTTAATTTCACCTGGAAAATTAAGCTGGTTTATCTGATGTGACGGTCACACAAGTGCACGTCATGTTGCAGACAAAAGACATTAACACGCGCTTAAAAACATCACCAGAGTCCTGCGCGAATATTTCACACACACACACACACACACACAAGCTGCATTAACACAAAACCCAGCCAGACTCTGCGTGAATATTTCTCACACACACACACACACACACACACACACACACACACACACACACACACACACACACACACACACACACACACACACACACACACACACACACACACACACACACACACACACACACACACACACACACACACACACACACACACACACACACACACTAGGAGAACATGCAGCATGAAGGCAGCTGGACCTGACTGGTGACAACACTCCCATTCATCACCATGCCCTTGGAGACTCTACATCCCAGTGACAGCAGTCAGCAAAGCACACACACACACACACACACAAGTTGTGTTGCACACGGCACACAACGGAACATGTCAGCACCACCGCCACCAATTACTCGTGTTGTGTGTACGCGCTTGCATCCACATATATTATTCATCTGCATGGGCGCGCGTGAAGCGAGCGTCTCTGGTAGCCGAGATAAGGGGCTTCTTTATGTCAGCCTCGTGTGTGAATGAATGTGTGGCTCGGGTTTGTTCTTCAAACCGCCTTTTAAAAGCAGACCATTTGTTAAGAAGGGAGGACTGGAAATGCATAAAGAGATACCAATAGAGGAAGCAAGAGGGGGTTTCAAGGACGAATAAAGAGGAGCCGGAAAATGAGGAATCACTTATAGGAAGAGGAATAGAAAACGAAAGGCAACGAGAGAGGAAGTGAGGCTCGTCGATGGTAAGGTCGGAGCTCCGACGGGGCTTAACCGTGTCGTGTTTTTATTTTGGCGCACAACCTTGAATTGATCAAAAGCGTTTTTGTACAATTCAAGACGCATCCGGTACAAGAAAACACGGCTAATTTGCCTTTGCCGTTGTGGCTCACAGTACTCAGCGTTCATCCTCCCCATCAGCTGTCAACACTCACAGTGGGCTTCACTCTATTCCATCTACAACGCAGTCTGCTCCCAGAAAACACACACACACACACACACACACACACACACACACACACACACACACACACACGCATACGCACACACACGCTGGCATAGGCACAGATGATTACACACTCATGAAAACATCTCCGGGAGAAACGCCTGAACAGCACAACAAATATTAGAGTTTTATTAATTTTCTTATACCCGAGCTCCCTCCCCACGGAACAAAGATGGAGTCTGGTCGTCAGACACGAGGCTGGGATGAGCCGAGGTGAAGATGCAGCTTTAAAAGCAGGAATGGTCGCTAATGGGCGCTTTCACTTTTGCACTCCTGCCCTATTTCTGTTTGTACATATTGTATTTTACTTATTGTACAGTACCTTTTGTGGGTTTTTTATGTATGCACCTTATACACCAGAGAAAATTCCAGGTAGGTGTGAACCTACTTGGAAATAAACAACATTCTGATTCTACAGCGTAGTCTGGGCTCATGGATGGAAGCGTTCCTGTGAGCCTTTCATACGGCGACCTATAGAGGATATGGTTGAGCTAAATTAATCATTGATTTTATATTGAAATCACAAACAGAGAGAGAGAGGGATTTTCTTGTCGAACCACCATTTTAATAAGCGGTATAAACACTGTCTTATATTCAAGCTACTCCACCAACTACAAAGACCACCGGCACACGTCCTCAGCTGTGGCCAATTATTGCTAATTGCGCTAATTAGCAACGCAATAAAAAGTCCCGTGCTACATATGTGCCAACGCGAGCTGAAGCGGCTCCTGTGCAGCGCTATAGACGGCAGCCGCAAATACGATTACAATATTTCATCATATAAAATGGTGATAAAACTAAATCGCAATTCATTTTTAGACCCGTCGAGAGTCACGACTGGTTGTCAATCTGCGACCACGCCCACCGCCGAGTGGACGCGCATCGTGACCTTCAGAGGATGAAAGTAGACTTCTGATAGACCCGCGCTCCCAGTACCAGAGATTTACAAACGAGAGCGTAACCAGTGAAGAAACTACGTCTTCCATATTTTACAAGAACAGCTATTAATGCATGTGTTGAGGTGGAGCGGTGCAGGGAGTGTGAGCGTTAACATGTTTTAAACACACGAGCTTGTCTGCTATTTCATGGGCTAGAACAGGGGTCAGGGATCTATTTGACTGGGAGAGCCATAAAAGCCAAATATTTCTAAATATACTTAATTGAGAGCCATATAGTATTTTTAACGTATAATAAATTAAACGTTCTAGCTTTTAATGCGACTTCTGGTGCTGCTGGGGGGGGGGTTTAGTTTAATAAAAGAACAAAGACGTGTTTAAGAAAAGGACTGTACATTATTTATTTCTGCTGTAATCTGGCGCGATAAGACAAAATTACAGGGGGTGGAGATTTTTCTTTTTCAACTCAAAATTGTCTGAGAGCCATATGCCGTCACCGGAAGAGTCACAGGTTCCCGACCCCTGGCTAGAACAAAAAATGCTATTCCAACAGGATGCATAATAATCCATGTGCACACACACACACACACACACACACACACACGTGGCCACAATAGAAAGCCGGTCAATGGACGAAGCAGGCGGGAGCAGGTGCTGTGCTGGAGGACGATATGGCTTCTGTCCACCTCAGCATTTAAATACTCGGTTATCTTCCTCCTCAAAAAGGAGGGGAGGTCTTTTCTTTTGGCCGATGCACCACCGTCCTCTCCACACCTCTGCTTTCCCCCTTTCTGCTACATCCTTTTCTCCCGTCTCATTCATCTACTCCGCACCTCTCCTTTTATATAATTCCACCGCTAGCTTTTATCTTTTTTTTTTTTTGCAGCCTCCTCCTTCTTTTCCGCTCTTCCGCCCTTCTCCTCTGCACCCCCCCATCCTCCGCCGCTCCTCGTCATCTCCTGCGCTCTCGGTGGAACGGCCCATTCAGCAACAAAACAAAGCTGCCCACAGCATCGCGCGCTCGCTAATTAAGCAGGACCAGAATGCAGCGGCACTCCCATCTACTCGACGCCGCCGCGATACACGGGCTGCACCGGAGGGGAGAGAGAGAGAGAGAGCTCGGTCACGTCAAGGAGGAGAGGGGAAAGTAGAGTTTGAAAAGGGTTCAGGAGAATAAATATGCACAGGACCACATTAAAGAGGCTTTTCAGCCGATAGGCGCTAAAAAAAAAGAAGGTAATTTCACATTCTCACGGTTCACTCCGCATTTACATTTGCCCTTCTGGAAATAGTGAGGAGAATAAGTTTGACAGCACAAAAGGCAACGGCCACTTCAGGTAAAGACGAGGTAGGAAGGAGGGCTAAAGGAGGGCATGATGGAGCGGCATAAAAGATAATGGGGTGAAGAGAATTCTCTTGACAGGCTCTGTCCAGGGGAGCAGCGCCTTCGTGATGGATGATGATGAAACCCAACAATGGTCAGCTGCAATCTCCTCCTGGACAGAGGAGCGTTTCGCTAGTGCGGCTCCTTCTCAAAGTTAAATAACTGCTGTTCAGCTGCGAGGAAAACGCAAAAAACAACAAGGAAGTCAGTCCTGCGAGATGCAGAGATAGGAGGGATATGCAGGATTTTTTCTGGGTCAAAATGGGTCTTCGGTGCTCCGAAGAAGAGTTGTTGAGGGGGGGGGGGTAGTGAGCATGAACTCACCCGTGCGCGCAACACGGCTGAGCTCCTAGGGCTGGGCGATATGGAAACAAATGTTATCACGATATGTTTTTTTCCATATTGATCGATCTCGAGACAGCAGCCGCAGAGCAGAGCAGCGCCGTGGGCCGGCATCACGGGGAGGCGAGCCGGCTGGAAGCTAGCGGCTAGCGGGCTGGAGGCTACCGGCTAGCGGGCTGGAAGCTAGCGGCTAGCGGGCTGGAGGCTACCGGCTAGCGGGCTGGAAGCTAGCGGCTAGCGGGGTGGAAGCTAGCGGCTAGCGGGTTGGAAGCTAGCGGCTAGCGGGCTGGAAGCTAGCGGCTAGCGGGTTGGAGGTTAGCGGCTAGCGGGCTGGAAGCTAGCGGTTAGCGGGCTGGAGGCTAGCGGGCACTATTAGGCTAACGTTACCATTAGAGATAAGCTTGTTAGCCCGTTTTAAAAGCCAGCCGTGCCACCTCATTTCTCCCTCTCGCAACTGCAGGTACTCTCACGAGGGGAAGTGGGCGTGTCGTGTCCTACCTGCAGACGACAGACTCCGACACTTTTGTTGCGCTTACTTTTGCCACGTGAGATCGAATACGTGTCATAAGGAGATAATCGAGATCCATCAACATTTTATCGCGATCCCGAATATAGATCGAAAAATCGCCCAGCCCTATGAGCTCCTATGTCAGCGCTCGCATCGCCGTATCAACAGCTGGCTGCTCTATCCATTCGCGCACCTTTTTTTTGCCTTAGGCGCTCAGGATTTGTCATAGGCGTTCGGCAAAAGGGGGCGCGCCCAAATTTTCTCTATGCAGGAAAAAGCCTGAATAGGCCAGCCACATTCAAATAAAAAAACAAATTGGAAATATTGGAACAATTTGGAATGCAGAGTTGACTGATGACATGAGGAGGTCACATGGCTGGTCACATGATCATGTGCTGATGTTCCAGACCAAACATTCTGAACCGATGTAGGAGGCAGAATTGTGTGTATGTCTCTTTAAATTATTTGTGCCTACAATGTGATGACACTGATGATGACATCAGATCAAAGCCACAAATGCTGTATATAGCCCCAATGGAACTGGACTGCCTCTGCTGCGCTCTACTCATCTGGATTCATTTATGAAACATTTGATAGACATCATGACGTCCCAATCATCAGCGATCGTTCCAGTCAAGAAGCAAGACATCATCACCAACAAGTCCACACAATATCTCGTGCAGGACTTCATCGGAGAAGGATGTTTCGGAAAAGTTGCCAGGTGCATTAACTTACAAACATCCGAAACAACAGCCATCAAGATCTTTCAGGACATTGGAAATCACAACGCAGAGGTCAAGATGTTGGAGAGCCTGCGGACTCTTGACCCAGAGAAGAATAACCTTCTGGAATACCTTGACAGTTTCATCGCTCAAGGTGTTCCCTGCGTATCCTTCGAGATGCTCGACACCAGTCTTTGGGATTTCGTGGAGCAGAGACGGGCACCATTAACCCCCAATGAAATACGCCCCATAGCACGTCAGCTACTGGTGGCCTTCAAAGCCCTGAAGAGCGTTGGTCTCGTACACACAGACCTCAAACCCGACAATGTGATGCTGGTCAATCACAAGGAGGAGCCCTTCAAGGTTAAACTAATCGACTTCGGTTTGGCCATGCCGGTCTCCGAAATCGAGCTAGGTTCGATCATGCAACCGATGGGGTACAGGGCTCCAGAGGTGGACTTGGGCCTCCCCATATGTGAGGACATCGACATGTGGGGACTCGGATGTACCCTGGCCTACTTGTTTTTTGGCCATGACATCTTCTCTGGTAAAACCACATATAACAGCATGAAGACTGTTTGTAAACTACTCGGTCAGCCAGAGGACCACCTCCTGGAAGCCGGGGGCTACGCCTGGCAGTTCTTCGAAAGGGAAAACTGCGGTACCGGTAATTCAGCATGGAGGCTGAAAACCCCAAGAGAATTCAAAGATGCAACCGACATCTGGCCCAGCACTGCAGGATGGTGCTTCGACACCTGTGGAAGTTTGAAAGAGGCAGTCAAGTCCTTCTCACTTGCATCGGACGCTACAGAGATCAAAGACACAATGGCATTTTGCAACCTACTGGAGCAGTTGCTTTGTCCAAATGCCGAGAGGAGAATCACACCTGCACAAGCTCTCACGCACGACTTCATCACAATGCGTCACATGACGGACCGCATGAACACAAGCCCATACGTGCAAGCTGCTTATGAGCTGATGATCGTCTCACCACCGTACGACCTGGATCAATACGAGAACGCTCTCGTCGATTCACATGGTGATCAGCAATCAACCGACTTAATCAAAGCATCCATAGGAATAAACAAACCCGAGCATGGCAACACAGTTGAGTCGGAAGGAAAAGAAACATTCTTCAATGGGTCAGACCAATATCAGGTGCTGGGCATACTTGGAGAAGGATGTTTCGGTAAAGTTGCCAAATGTGTCAACTTAAAAACCACCGAAACAATGGCTATAAAGATATTTAGAAATGATGCTGATCACAAAGCAGAGGTCAAGATGTTGAAACGACTGAGGGCACTTGACCCAGAGAAGAACAACCTGTTGAAATACATCGACAGTTTCAACGTTCAAGGTTTTCCCTGCGTGACTTTCGAGATACTCGACACCAGTCTCTGGGATTTTGTGATACAAAGACGGATGCCACTGACCCCCAACGAGATCCGCCCCATAGCACGTCAGCTATTGGTGGCCTTCAAAGCCCTGAAGAGCATTGGTCTCATGCACACAGACCTCAAACCTGACAACGTGATGCTGGTCAACCAGAGGGAGGAGCCCTTTAAGGTTAAACTAATCGACTTTGGTTTGGCCATGCCGGCCTCCGAAGTCAAGCCAGGTACGATCATGCAACCGATTGGGTACAGGGCTCCAGAGGTGGACTTGGGCCTCCCCATATGTGAGGACATCGACATGTGGGGACTGGGATGTACCCTGGCCTTCTTATACTTTGGCCAGAACATCTTCCCCGGGACGTCAACATACGACTGCATGAAGACCGTTTGCCATCTACTCGGTCAGCCAGACGACCACCTCCTGGATGCCGGGAGAAACAGCAAGCAGTTTTTCACAAAGGAATACTGCGCTCCCGGCTATTCAACATGGAGATTGAAAACGCCAAGAGAATTCACCGCTGTAACCGGGATCCAGCTCAGCACCGAGGAATGGTGCTTCGACAACGCCGGAGGCTTAAGAGACGTCGTAAAGTCCTACTCGACGAACCATCTGGAAGTCGAAGACACGCTTGCATTGGCCGACCTGCTTGAGTGGCTGCTCTGTCCACACGCAGAGCTGAGAGGCACGCCTGGAGACGCCCTCAAGCACGACTTCATCACCATGCGTCGCATGACCAGCAGCATGGACACGAGCGCTTATGCGCAAGCTGCCTATGATCTGATGGCTGTCTCCCTCCCCAAATGATTTGGATCTAGATGATCTATTTTCTGCGGGGGGTAGGTTATGTGAGTTTGTCTGTTCATGGAAAGTGTAGTAGATCTACTTTTTCCTGACTAATTTACGTAACCTCCCCATCTTTCTGGGCCATCACCCCCTGTATGATTTGGATCTAAATGATCCATTTTCTGCAGGGGGGTGGGGGGGTGGGGGCCAGGTCAGGTTATGCGAGTTAGTGTGGGAAAGAGTAGTAGATCTACTTTTTCCTCACTAATTTACATAACCTGGTGGTGGTGGTGGTGGTGGTGGTGGTGGGAGGGGGGGAGGAGGGGCCAGGTTATGCGAGTTAGTGGGGAAGAGTAGTAGATCTACTTTTTCCTCACTAATTTACATAACCTGGTGGTGGTGGTGGTGGGAGGGGGGAGGAGGGAGGAGGGCCAGGTTATGCGAGTTAGTGGGGAAGAGTAGTAGATCTACTTTTTCCTCACTAATTTACATAACCTGGTGGTGGTGGGGGGGAGGAGGGGCCAGGTTATGCGAGTTAGTGGGGAAGAGTAGTCGATCTACTTTTTCCTCACTAATTTACATAACCTGGTGGTGGTGGGGGGGGGAGGGGGGGCCAGGTTATGCAAGTTAGTGGGAAAGAGTAATTTAGTTACTTTTTCCTCACTAAGTTACATAACCTGGTGGGGGTGGGTCCAGGTTATGCGAGTTAGTGGGAACGAGTAGTCGATCTACTTTTTCCTCACTAATTTACATAACCTGGGAGGGTGGGTCTCCTCCGCGAATCGCCACCTTAACGTGGTGGAGGAGTTTGAGAGGCTCAGTGATCCTGGGAGCTATGATGTCGGGGGCCCTGGTCGGGTTTCTTAAGGCACATAGGTCTCGGAGGAGAGTCCAGACTAAGAGCGGTTCAACTGGATGGAGAGCAGCCAAGGGAGTTTAGCTACCTCGTCTGGATAAGGGAGGGGAGCTCGCCGGATGTAGGCCGGACACACACACACACACACACACACACACACACACACACACACACACACACACACACACACACACACACACACACACACACACACACACACACACACACACACACACACACACACACACACACACACACACACACACACACACACACACACACACACACACACACACACCTAAAAAAGCAAAAGAAACTGGTAATGGTACTCCTGGTTAACTGGGATGGGGTTCGATTCCCTGCAGTGTCCTGCTACTTTTTGGACATAAACATTGAAGGCCATAACATTTTCATTGTTGTTATCAGTAACTCAGTTCATCCATCGGTCCCCCTTTTTGAAAATGGGAACCACCTCCCCAGACACTACACCACACCACAGTTCCTGCATAGCAAAGCATAAAGTATACCTTAAATGAAACAAATAGAGGAGAGACAATAGTTTGTTTAAAATAATAAAAATGTATATGCATGTTTAGTCGTATGCTGGCTGCTCGGTCCATTGGCACCCCCCCCTTTTTTTTTTTCCTCTCTCTTTTTTTGCCTTAGGCGCTCGGGATTTGTCATAGGCGCTCGGCAAAAAGGCTTAGGCGCGCACCCACATTTTCTCTATGCAGGAAAATCCCTGATATGTAAACGCGCCGCATGGAGGGCTGGCGTATGAACAAAAAGCAGGTTGTAAAGCGGCTAAAAAGTTGGAATAAATTAAAACAACCAAATAATGTTTTACTTATTGTTATGTATATGTTTTTTCTGTTGTTTGTTTTTTGTTTCCTTAGTTATAGTCTTTACATAATGTGTATCCTCACCATTTGACTGTGTGATATGAGTCTGTCTATATATATATATATATATATATATATATATATATATATATATATATATATATATATATATATATAAGTCTTGTTTTGTAATTTCTCAAATAAATCAAAAAAAAAAAAAAAAAAGTTGGATTAACTCATCCACAAGTAGTTCATGCATAGGGTTAGGGCACCATGTGCTCCATGTAAGAATTAGGGAAGGGGAAGTGTGTTTCTGACATCCTCTTCTTCCTGGAAGAAGGAAGGCTTAAGAGGAACAAGGTCAAGGAAGACTGTGGAAGCAGAACTGCTGCAGAGAAGAAAAAGTGCTAAAGTACGACAGACTCTGCCAAGTAACTTGTTGTACACCCCCCCCCCCCCAAGAAAAACGTTGTAATTCTGATCACAGCCTCAGGAATACCTCCTCATGTTGTTGTTTTGCTTGCTTGGCCCTGAGGAACGTTATCATGGCGCTGGAGCGTTTACTTCTCTTGCAGCTCGCACTGACAACCAATTGACAAGACAATGGGTGTTTTCTTAGGGACTGTTTACCAGTGTTATTGTAAGCAGGTATTACATCACATGTCATTTAGCGGGCGCTTGTATCCAAAGAGACTCACAATAAGTGCATTCAACCATGAGGACAAACTCAGAGCAACAAGAATAAAGA
Organism: Liparis tanakae; assembly: GCA_036178185.1. Taxonomy (NCBI): domain Eukaryota; kingdom Metazoa; phylum Chordata; class Actinopteri; order Perciformes; family Liparidae; genus Liparis; species Liparis tanakae. Next base: position 19,888,365 of record CM070099.1, on the reverse strand, counting down.
AAGGAACATTTCTTCAAGAAAAGCAAAAAAGCAAACTACAAAAATACCACAAGTAATACCACAAGTAATACCATGAGTAATACCACGAGTAATACCATGAGTCATACAATAAGTAATACCATGAGTAATACCACAAGTAATACCATAAGTAATACCACGAGTAATACCACAAGTAATACCACAAGTAATATCATGAGTCATACAATAAGTAATACCATGAGTAATTCAATAAGTAATACCATGAGTAATTCAATAAGTAATACCATGAGTCATACAATAAGTAATACCATGAGTAATTCAATAAGTAATACCATGAGTAATTCAATAAGTAATACCATGAGTAATACCACAAGTAATACCATGAGTAATACCACAAGTAATACCATGAGTAATACCACAAGTAATACCACAAGTAATACCACAAGTAATATCATGAGTCATACAATAAGTAATACCATGAGTAATTCAATAAGTAATGCCATGAGTAATACCATGAGTAATTCAATAAGTAATACCATGAGTAATATCATGAGTCATACAATAAGTAATACCATGAGTAATACCATGAGTAATTCAATAAGTAATACCATGAGTAATTCAATAAGTAATACCATGAGTAATACAATAATTAATACTATAAGTAAGTGCCATCCAAGTGCCCCTGAAAGTATCCCAGTGATACCATCGACCGTCCTTCAAGAGATCTCTCTTTTCTCAGAGACTATAAATCGGAATTCCTGATTTCCTCAAGCCGGTTGCCCCTAAACGCTCATCAACACCCGGCCTATCGGCGGGCAGCGTGAACTCTCACCTCCGCTGATGGAGGACACTGTGCATGTTTGAGGCCTGTAATGGAGGCAGGGTGTGACGCGAGGCATTTATGGTGTTAAAGGAGAGGATGGGATCGCAAAAAGAGGACGGGAGGGCGGAGCGCGGTCGCCAGGAGGAGACGGCGGCGACGGGACCGGGAGGCGCAAGTGGCGAGGAGGGCGCAACGGTAGGATGGGATTTGAGTCTTTTAACTTCATTAGTTCCGCCTCAGTCTGGGGTCTGTAGATTATGTCTAATTAAGCAGCTTAACATGGCTTAAAAAGCGCCACACAAGAAATCGCGAGCGCCTTATCTATCAACCTGCTCAAACGATTCTCCGCTTCCTCTTTTCTTCCCGTGGCAGGCGAACATAAATTTCCCTTCGCATGGCCTTTATGCTGGAGAGATTAGAGGCTCCGACATCGAGCTGGATAGCTAGCAGTGTGAGCTGCGTGTGTGTGTGTGTGTGTGTGTGTGTGGTGGGGAGAGGGGAGGCAGATGCTTCCGACTGCAGGGGGAGCGAGTAGCTAGAAGAGGGCGGGGCTTACCAAAACACGACATCTCCTGTAATTCAGAGTTTCGGCCCCAACAGCCCAACGGTGCACCAGTGTGGTCCCGGTTATTTTAAATCGCAGGTGTGAAATGCACACCTCTGGATGAAACCCTCATCGTGGCTTTGAGGAATCCAGATGTGTTCGCTGCAGCGCTATTAGTCAGTAGAGCTAAAGTGTGATAAATAATGGACAAAAGATAAAAAAAAATAACTGTCTCAAATGCATTTCTTTTGCAAGCTCTGGACAATTTATATTCCTAATAATGATTTAAACTCAAATGAAAATGCTAATCGCGCCCCGTATGTTCATAAACCTGGATCCTGCTATAACCTGTAGACCAGGACGTGAATAACGAGGTTTGTAAACGTCTTATCTGGAACACGATCAAAACCAGCACACGCCTCAAAACTGGAATACAGCTCTTCGTGTTTAAAATACCGGTTACAAAAGATGCTCCCAACGGCAACGGCGTCCACCAAACCTGTTGGCTGTGGTCGGGCATGCCTGGCTGCCACACGTCACCGCAGAGAGATGCGATTGAGGGAAGAAAAAAGCAGCTGTATGAAAACGCAGGAGGGTCACTGGGAGTTTGGCTCCACCGGGCAACATTAAAATAAAGTGGGAGGATCGAGTCCCATCCGGGCATTTTGACCGTGCTTTGAGAGAAGCGAACTTTGAATGTGAACATGTCCCCGGGCTGAGACTGACGACGTTTCACGAGTCCACGAGGACACAAGTAGAGGAAAGGACACAAGGAGAGGAAAGGACGCACAAGTACGCTGAGAGAGAAACGCCGTGTGAATCCACAAACGCCATCTTCCAGCTACCGGAGGCGGGATGCACGGCATCATCTTCCGTTTGAGTCAAGATGGCCGCCGCCCAAAAAACGGGTCCATCTTGTTGAAATGCAAAAAATTTAAATAAATAAAAACACACACCGCAGGAGTGACGAAGCCGTTCACAGACTCCGATGTGACGCGGAGCGTCTCTTTCTGACACAAAGTCATCTCGTTCACCCCGGGCGAGAGAGAGACCCCTGGGCGGAGGAAATCAGCTCTGCTGCTGACGCACAAATAATATGTGCACAACATGAGAGATTCACATTTACAACACAATGAGAGAACGACTGATAGAACGCACAAAGCAAAAAAGAGAGGGAGAGAGAGAGGGAAAGCGAGAAGTAGAGGGTAACAGCTACAGAGAGGCGAAGAGGAGCGTAAGGTAGCGATGAAGAGATAAAGTCAAAGCCTTGACTGATGTCGTGAAGAGAAAGAGTGCGGGACTCGGAAAAAGGAGGGAGAGATGAAGAGAGAGCTGCTATCTGATAGAAGGGATTTGCCCTTCGCTGGAACAGTAATTTACTAAAGCCATTCGACAGAGGCCCATCAGGGGCGATCTGCTGGCAGATTAGACGACAAAAAAACATCATCCCTCGCTTTTCCCCCCCAGCCAATCGGCAGTGGGCAGCGAGGGCAGAGGATGGAGGGAGGAGGGCACGGAGGGAGGGAGGGGGCAAAGGGTCCCGTCTGTCTGTTGAATTTAGGGGGGGGGGGGGAGACCACGTACGGGAGGTCGCCAGATTGGTCGCGAGAGCCGAGGATTTGTCGTTTATAATCGGTTTTCTGCTCTTGTTTCCTCTCCTCGCTCTCTTTTCTTTTTGGGTGCAGTTTGTATCCTGCCCCGAAGGCCCTCGCAGCATTCCTCTGTCGTGTTGGTCCAGCCACCCCTCCCCCCCTCTGTCTCCGTCTCGTCCCGATCCCCCTCTCTCTCGCTCCACGCACTGCGGAGGCCCGTCTATTGTGCGCCCCCAGCTGTGCAAGCAGTCGGAGATGTGGAGGCGTCCCGGGAGCGCCGCCCGGCGCGCTCTAAAGAGCAATCGCGACCGCGCATCGCACTCGTCTCGCACACGTCAGCGACCCGGCGTGCGCTAAAAATACATTTGAACTTTCAGCAGGAGGGCGAATCTTGACTTCACACGCTTCGACCCACGACTGAGCTCTTCGTGGCCGCGCAGCCCGAACCGTCGTCATCGTCGTCACCCGCGGCGACATCTTCAGCGTGAAAAAACAAACGGCGTAGAACAACAAGCAGCAGGCGGTTCCTCCCCCCCGCTTCCCGTCTTCCCCCGTTGGAGCTGCTGCCCGAGCTCACAAGACACCAGAGGATCCCCAGAGGCCCCGAGGAGAGGACTGACATCACCCACCCATGTCTCCTGTCAACTCTGACCTCTGGGGGGAGGGGAGTGGGGAGAGAGGGAGGGAGGGAAGGAGAGGAAAGGACAATGCCCGAGATGCAAGCCCTGCTCAGTGAACTAAAAGCAGAATACCCTCTTCAGAGTTGCACAATTTCCCAGAATTTAATCCACTCTGGCCAAACACTGAGGGACACGGGAGCAGAGATCGGATCATTTGACACAGATGTGAAGCAAAAACTGAAACATTGTGGAAGGTAGTTTCTGTAAAATACAAGTTGAAAAGTTTTGCTTCAAGCTCGAACAATAACTTTGCTCCAGTGTAATACTTGTGGTTCAACGGCAGGCTAAACACACTGGTTTGGTTGGTTCTAGAAGAACCTTGCATTTAAAACATGACTCAAAAGGGTCCGACATGTCTATGCCAGCAAGTAGGCGGATGTCTCTGACGTACTTTTGGACATTTTCATCTCATAATCCAGACTTCTTTCTCGTTCTTCGCCCCTCTACTCCTACATTTACATACTTGCTTTGCACAATACACTGAACACAGCAGGTGGTTGAGATAATGGAAGGATCCGCATCCTTATAATTATAGCTGTAGTGTTACACTCTGGCAGAAGTTTGACAGGAAACTCATAAAAAAAAAAAAGGCACGGTAATTGCCAATTACTACCGTCAACCGTGAGTCTGAATGTTTCCAAGATTACACAATCGCATAACCAAAAATTATGCCAAGTTTTGTTTAAGTTCTTACAGTATTTCACTCAGAACTTCCAATATGTACTTCATGGTGGAGATAGAGTATTGCCGCAGCACTCAGACAATACTGGAGTTGAGAAGTAGAAGAGATCGCCTCTCAAAACAACGCATCCTTCTCCGGAGTCTTTAAATCCCTCACACTAATTTCCGATTGTGCTTAAAAGCAGCGGTCGTGTTTTAAAGCTTTGTCTTGGTCTTCTTGGAAGGAAGCAGACGTAATAAACCACTTCGATTGGACTAAAGATCCGTTAGCTTGACGGTGGACTACGAAACGAGCGCCGCTATTAGCCGGAGTTCAGACGCTCCAACTTGGGCGAAGCTCAGTTCTTGTTCAATCTATTCTAAGTGATCCAGGATCGGGATTCGAGTATTACTAATGCATCGTAAATGTGATGTTCCAACCGCAACACCGTGATGTCTCCGAGCGTACTCAACTCGTCTCTTGATTCTTACATATAAATCAACAATGGAGAACAAAAGAAATTCTTAAAATCCGCATTTACCACAGTCACTGCAGGGCGAATACGCCATTAGTCATTCGGAGTATTGACTGATTAACTACTTTGCCGTTTAGGAGCGACTGCATGACATAAACACTGTTGGAACCGCTTCCCTGTTGGCTGGAGCCCACTTACATCAAATACCCAAGTCGAATGCCATTGAACAATAATATAACACTATAAGAGTACACCAAAACTATATTTATAAAATAATAATAGTATTATTAATAATAATAATAATATGAATGATAATATTATTATTAATAATAATAATGATAATAATATTATTAATAATAATAAACGTATGGCATGCTTTTAATGTTTTTTTCAAAAAGTTTTAAAAATATAATTAAAATAGTTACATATATAAATACATTATAAGTTCAATGCAATCATTTTTTATGAATTATTAATGTTTTAATAAACCCATTAAGTGTAATCATGATTCATGGCGCTCCAAGTGTACTTGATAGTCAGTTTCCGTGCCACGGGGAGTATGACGCAGCCTGTAAAGACGGACCTGGCGGAGCTTGGACCGTGCTGAGTTGCATTTTGGGAGATTGTATTTTGGAGCTTGACCTTTACTGAGGACAACTAGTTAGTGCCTCTGCTGCACAATGTTCTGTAATCCTTTTTTCACTAATTCGATGTTGCCGATATTTATGGTAATGACTAACTGCAATAGCTGGAGTACCCCTTAAAAGGGATGATAATTATTTTTTACATGACTTTAGGGGAATTGGACATTTGGCATTTAATTTTTAGAAGATCACATCTACCTGTACAGAGTGACGAATTCAAATGTTGCTTTAAATGTAGAGGAAATGCTGCGTCCGCCTCTTTTCTCCCCACTACGCCTCCACAAAGTGATCCAAGCTCCAATATTTCAGTGGCGATACGGTCTCTGTGGAAAGCCAACGCTGCAATGTGACTTATGTAACCGACACCAGAATTAGCATCCCAGGGGTCTACTAGAGCGATGACAATGCCCGCGGTCTGTCGATGTTTTCATCCCCGCGTTTAACCAAACATTAGTCCGTATGAGGTTCACCTCGCTCCCTCATATTTTCTTTCCCGCAGTCACATGGATCAAAGCCACAGCGGGCCCGGCTCGCGGCTCGGCCGGACCTCACGGACGACACTGGCGGCGACCTTTTCCCTCATTGGGCGAAGCGGGTCCGCGTTCTCTTCTTTTCCGATGACTGTGACTAACACAAGCCGTGGTGCGGCGAGGCCCGTCTTCTCCCCGAATAACCCCCCCCCCCAAAAAACAACCTCGGAGAAATGTTTACATTCTCCTCCCCCCCCCCCCTTTTATCTTCGCGGCTCAGGACACTCATGCCGTGTCAGCATCACGGCGGAGGAAGACGGTAGGACTTGTGCAGACTCAGGTTTGCGGTTCAACCGGATGATGTATTCAAAAAAGTATAATTAGAAACTTCAGCAAAAACTATTGTGAGGCCGACTTCATTCTAGCACCTTCAACTGACTCGTGGACCTTAAATAGGACACGAAATCCCACCATGACTACAGTACTTCTGCGTGACCTTGGCTGCGTTAACCGTTTACTCGCCGTTAGGCAACACGGTGACTTTTAAACTCTTTGGCCGCGTGAGTGACGTGTTGCTCCGGTCCTCGTCGGGAATGTTACAAAATGGTGGATGCTTAGGAGCTGCTGGAGCACTGCAACAGGAAATGAACTCTGACATAAGAGCTATGGATCTTGGGGGGGGGGCAACTGCATCCTGGGAAATTACAGCACTGGAGAAGAGAAATGACCCACGTCACCCCGAGAAAACCAAACTCTCCGAAATGGCAACATGATATATATATATATATATATATATATATATATATATATATATATATATATATATCTTTCTGGCATTCACAGAAGCCTTTTTTTTCAAATTGCCTTAATAAATTCAACCATTCAAAAGGTGAGTCATCACTATGATTATTTATCTAGCACAAACAAACGTACTCTTTTGACTAAAAAACAGCAACGCTGAGAGCAACCGGGTCAAAACCAGTCCAACAGAGATCGGTAACCCTGGAGGAAATAATCATAAGTCTGTCTTTCATTCCGATGATCCACCCAGCGCCACACGAAGAGAAGGAAAGCAGAGGAGGGAGTGGAGACGGAGAACGACAACGCTCCCGTTCTGAGATTGCATAGCGCAGCACCGTTTGGCTCAGGCCGCTCTGGGCGTGCCTCTAGCGGTAGAATCCATCTGCCGCGCCGCCCTCTTGTTTTATGGCCGTTTTTTTTTCCCAGCCGTGAGACAATAGCGCGGACGTCATTAGCTAAGTGGCGGCTGGACGACGGGCTGCGGCGCTGCGGATCGATAAACGGCAGGCCGAGGACGGGAGCAGTGCTTACTCATCGGGCCCCGGCTGCTCGGGCCGGAAGAACTGGGACGCGGCCAGATGGGTGACGCGGAGGTGTCGGCGGGCGGGGGGGGGGGGGGGGGGGCACTGCCTGTGATAACAAATGGGATATACAGCCACCATATCTTCTCACCTTAAAGAGAATATGATGTCCACTGTCACACAGCTGTCTAATGTCCAGAACCGCTCTGACGGTTATATGTTACGAGGGGGGAGGGGTACACTGTGCAGACAGGGCGGCACACTTACTTTAATTCAGTTAACAAGTTAGCCACTTCCAATGCAAATTTACTAAAACTTTCAAAGTCGGGTGGCCCCGGCCAAGAATACCGAACAAAAACAGCCACACAATGAATCGTAAATGTTAAAACGCCTCGGGCGAGCTCCAAGATAGGAATACCTAAAAAAAAAAAAAAAATCACAACATTGTCAAATAAACCCCCGTGTCCGAATACGAGGGCTTTGTGTGTCCTTTTGTGTGCGAGAGAGGCCGCGTGTCCACGTGGTCACGGGGGAGACGCCACACCGGTGGCCTGCGGCATCTCCCCCCCCGAAGTGGCGTCTGAGATTAACGCGCAGTGACAAGGCGGTGCCCTCCCCGCGTCCTCGACCGCGGATGACTGGCGTGGCGCCGGGCTAAGGGACAGAACACGGGCGCGACGGAGGGAGACGACGGGGTACGGAAATAAAACGGTAACGGAAATAGTGTGGGAGTTGTGGGGAGAAGACACGCGAGAAAGGAGCGAAGAGGCAAGAGCAATCGATCAATAGAGCATCGGAGGAGAAAAGTAAGAACAACTTGGGGGTGGAGCGAGATGCTTTCAAAGGCTTCTGGTTGTTTAGGTCTACAGGCAACGTTTCCCTCCCACTCTACTCTACTCTACTCTCTTTTCATCTTCGATGTTTACCAATCTGTGGTTCAACCTGCCAACATTAAATCAGAACACCTTCCTGCCTCCCACTCTCCACCTCTCTCTTCCTGCACGCTGCAGGTGTAGAAAGACACTCCCGATGAAGTTGCCGAGGACAAAAACAGCATGTCCAGTTAAGTAAGAGACATCGTTATGAAAAGAGACCACGGCAACACACACACACACACACACACAAAATATATCTAAACCCAAAAAGGAGTTACAACACACAGTAGATGCACCATATTATTTATATATATATATATATATATATATATATATATATATATATATATATATATATATATATATATTTATTATAGATATAAATATATATATATATATATATATATATATATTCAATATATATATTCAATATATATATTAGTATCGCCACAACTTCACAGGTTCCCAAAAAGGTAAATGTTTTTTAAATTAACTCTGTTAAGTCACCATCTCTTCACTTGAATTGTTCCGTGTTTTCTGTCAGTAACATTGCGTTTCTTATGTTGCCGACTGGCCAGGTCACCCTCGAAAAAGAGAGCGAGTCTCAATGGGATTCACCTGCTTATATAAAGATTTAAATAGAAAATAAAAAACTTCCCTCCATGGCTCTGCAGTTTGTAAACTGTGAAACACTAAAGCAAGTTGCTGCAGTTAGTCACACAAACCACTGGCGTAAATTACAATGTTTACAGAACAGTTAGAAGAAAAGACCTGAGGTTTCTCTCTCTCGCTTGTAACATTACACCTGAAAAAGGAGCAGCTTACGAGTGCAGCCAGTCTTCTGTAGATAGCAGCTCATCTCAGAGTTTCTCAGTCGCACTGAAGTTAGCGCTACAGGAGCCTTTCCGGATGGAATTAATCCGACTGATGGTACATGATGTAAGGATGTACTCCAGCACTGAATAACATGAACGCATAAGGTAAGTCTCACAGTGGGTAATCAGAGAGAGATGTACCATCACACGAAATATACTAACTACAGTACTCCACCTGTCTGCATTTGAAAAGGAGGGAAAAGGATAGACATGCTTCCTACTGAACCGACGAGTTGGATGAGAATACAACTCCTGCAACTTCTCCCGCAGCTATTTCCCCACAGGTGTGCCACCTGCCTCCATTCATCACGGCAGTTGCATTCAGCTATTTGTGATTTGACTATTACGTAGAACGCATTCAAAAAAGCCCTCGCCTTTAAAATCAAACAATGACACACGGGGACTTCTCGTGACTTTCGGCCTTAATTTAGGTAATGAAGTCGGGAGCGAGGGACACGAGGTCAGCTCGACAGGTTAAGACACAGGTGTTGGGTTAGGGCGAGGACAAATGCGCGAGCTTGTATTTTCGTGTCCACAGACTAAAACACGCTCAAAGTGATCCTTTAATACTCGCGTAGGTGGATTTCAGGGCCAGCTCTCTCGGTTCCTGAGAAAGTTCCAGTGTCTACGGCCTTTCAATGTTTTTCGAGTACAGCCGGCGTAAACAGTGACTCACTCAGAAACAATCAGCGGCCATTCGACCCTGAACACTATCAAGGAATATGGAGATCTTAAGGTGGGACACTTCTCTTATTATTATTATTTTTTACATGCGAGTCTAGCAGCAGTCGTCCAACCTACTGAACTCATTTCATTGGCAGTGACTCAATCATAACATTTTAACTATACAGACATGCCGAGTCATGGAATTCAGCTGTGGCCAATTGCCAAGCAGCGGGGTTACTTATGGCTGTCATTGATTGGTTAATCCCAGAGCAGAAAGCTGAAAGGGCACATACCAGGATCGCAGCCTGAAGCAGAAGCTGGCCGCTCACGTTTTACGACACTCTCTCATGCTCACGGCTTCTTTTTTTTCCTCTCCTCTTAACCGACGACCTGCTTTGTTGCGTCGCTCTCTTCCTGTTCCTGGTTTTATCCCCGTATGTTCCCCCTCTGCAGCCCTTCCAGATTACCATAGCCCATTAGCCTTACCCCTCTGTTGTGTAATTGTATCTGGAAAAGCAACACAAAAACACACAGGGCCGCTCACGTCCAGAGGTCACCATTCCTCTGTGGCCTACATCCTGGTCCTTCATCGCCATGGCTACGGTGATTCCAAACACTCTTTTTTCTTCTTCTTCTTTTTTTTTTCTCAGGAAGAACCACGAAGACTCGTTAAAACTATCCTAACACGGCAATATGGCCGCCGTTCAAACCGTGAATCACATCTAAAGCCCGTGCTTCCCAACAGTATTAACCATTAATAATGCATTTGCTTTGTATAAGCAATATCATAATCCAGTGGGCTTGGGATAAGAGGGTAAATGCAATCTTTATGACCCATTGATTCAATAAAAATGACTTACATGAACCATTTATCTCGACTAGTGATATGTTCCTATATTTTTGTTCCATGAAATAAAAACAAGCCGATCGGGGGTCGGTTCCCTCGCACATAATTCGGCCATTTAAAGCGTCTCTAAAACAGAGCAGGGCACACGACAGAGGCCTTCCTATCAAGCCGCAGATCTGTGATGAGCAAGAGAGCTGGACCAGAGGGGAGAGAAGGGAGCCTCAGTTCAACCGACGCGGGCGCACTTTCTAATGGAAATTCAGATACAATCATCCCAGAATGCACTTCTCTCCGCCTAATAATCGGCCGCCAGAACAAGGCCGCCATTGAGAGGATAGTGACTGTAATCTACTCCGTCAAACTCAAACGCCACCGGCTATAATTAGCTCTTTTCTCCCATCAAACACCCGGATTACACCGACAAGCTCTCCTGCGATGGGAGTGCGAGATGAGATTTAGCGAACGGCGTATTTTCAGATGAGCAGGGGACATTTTCAATCCCCGGCATACGGAGTCACTCTGCGTTGACAAGTACGCTCGCTGTGAAATTGGCAAAAGAGTCGGAGGCCACTGTTTCATTCAGCCGCAGTGTTTTATGGAAAGAGAGAAAGAGAGAGGTTTGACATGGAAATAATATTGTACGGTTCCAGTTTTCAAATTGAGTGACGTTAAAATCAAAATAACCCACAGCTGGATTTACGGCTTTAGAACATGTTTCACACTTAAGGGCTCGAGTACTCTCCGACTGCCGTTATCATTTCATGCCTGTGAGAAGTCGTATTAAAAAAAAGATACGCGAGGACTGCTTTACACTCGATTTAAAAAAAGATGACATATCCCCGCACTGTTTCTGCTTCCCTCGTTCATCCGTCCGCATAATAACGCGACAGATTCCCGCGACCGCTGCCCTCATCAAAAGGATATACATCCACATCTCTGGCCTACATCCTGACGAACAAAGCCCGGCCTCCTCTAATCCCAGGAACATGTTCCAGCCGAGGGACTAACAACACGCCGTGCAGCCCAGAGGCAGACAGACACGCAGACGGGGGGGTGAGCGGTACGCTGGTAGCGAGGCCTGCTGCCTTGGCAAATGGCACGGCTATTAGGGGAGGAAGAGGCTTCCTGGAGAGGTGTGACTGCACTGCATAGGGCCCAATCAAGCCGAGAACAGAAGTGCCGACAGCTGCTAATGCATTTACCTCAGAGCAAAGAGGCTGCTTTGCCAAGGAAAGTGTGTGTGTTTCTGTGTGTGTGTGTGTTTACTTCCTCCATGGTCGTCCCAATAAGCTTGATTAAGATGAAAGATCAAAAAGCACTCAGTGAAAAGGAGACAGCCGGCAAACGCAGGGGACACGAGTCAACTTATTTGCTTGGGAAGAACGGAAGATCCACATCATAAATCCATTATGAAAGGACGGTTCCTGTTTTTCTTTGAGAATGTCCCTCTCTACCTGGCAGTGACACAGCAGTGCAGGCCCCGGCCCTTGTTGTGTTAAGGCCGTATCGCAAACCCACACAGACATTCCCACTTATCTCCTCCTCTGAAGTCTTTCGCAGTCGATCTTAAATCAATATTCCAGCGGCAGGTAGAAAGATCACTTCAAAATGAAAGTACTGAAGTCCAGTGGAAGGACGCTGAGAAGGAAAAAAAAAAAGGGAGTGGCTGGCAGGGCAATGACCACTTTGCAGTGGACTTAGGCCGTAGCACACCGGTGACTAATTCTGTCGTAAAGATAGATTAATTGGAATGTTAATTGTTATCATTAGGTCAACCTAATCAGTCCGCCTGAACCTCGTGTTGGGACGTCAACGGGTTCGACACGCAGCATCCAGGCAGGTCAAATTAGATATCCACACGTGAGATGTAGATGTATTTAGTAAATCCTGTCTTTTGTCATTTGTGACACTGGTAGTTAAACGGGAGCAGAGCCGAGCGTACACATGTGATCTAACTGTCACCAGGAAACACTGTACATGCAGCGTGGATGTTTACAAAGTCAGCGAAGCATTTAACAAAAGAGATAAATAAAAATCATTGAGAAATGTCTAACATGCAAGTATACATCATGATCCAAAAGCTGATGAGTGTGGTTTGTGGCCACTAATTTGCTTAAACATGACACATAAAAAAGCCCAGGCAGCTACAATAAACAACTCCCCAAAACATCATTCTAAAAATCAGCATGTGATGAGAACATTAATAAAAACACAAAGAAACGCAGCATCAAACTGTTGTTGTGTCAGCCAACACAAAGCCCCCTATTTCCCCTATTTCTTGAACTTGAATATGTGGATTGCTCCTTATATTCAAGGGGAGTTTCTCCAGGCCTCTGACAGGGACCAATGCATTCCAGGTGTTGTTGTACAAACAATTGTAATGTTTGGACAAGATCCATTTTTTTAATGACCGTCTTTCTCATGTGTGAACTTCCCAATTTAAAAGAAATAAAAAAACATGCATAAGGCAACACATGTAGCCTCCATTAGAACCAAGGCATGCATCGCCATTAGAATAATCATTACTATTAAGGGCTTCAAATGCCTCGGGGGGGGGGGGGGCTATGGGAGGAGGGGGGGGGGGGTGACTCCCAGCTTCTAGTGATTCGCATTAACCCCACGCTGCAAATGTCGACGCCTGAACATATGGTTTCAAAATGCTCCATTCCCGGTGTAATATTTGGTGCAAAAAAAAGAAGCAGAGTGTCTCGTGCGGTCTACATACCATAGCATTCCTCCCTCTCTCCAGCTCTCTCGTCCGCTCCTTTTTCTTTCTTTCTTTCTTTCTGTGTCTCGCGCTGCTCCTCCGCTCACCGCCGGGCGAAAGACTTTAAAAAACAGATTAAAACACTTCCCAGCAGCGCTGACATCGATTCTTTTTTTCCGCCTTTTTTTTTTTTTTTTTTTAATTAACAGGCTAGTCCATAGTCTCTCTCTCACCCCTCTCTCCCCCCATTAAGTGCTCGTTTTCATCAAGGCTGAAGTTTTTCAGAAACGAGATGCGTATCTCTCTCTCTCGCACAGAGGAGGGGAGGAGAAGAAGAAGAAGGAAAAACTAAATTCTCGTCAGGAAAAGAAGAAGACAAAAAAAATGCTGTTCCAACTCCGGTCTCTTTTTCCTCGCGGCTGAGAAACGAGGAGAAAAAAGGGGGAAGGCGGTGTATAAAAAAAGGAAAAAGAAAAGCGCTGTTTCGGCGTGTTTTTTCTCTCTCCTCCTCCTCCTTCTTGATTCAACCACCACGTTGTTTTCACCAATTATTATTTCCTTTGTTGTGTCAAAAATAAAGAATCCGTATGAACCGCCATTTAAAAAAGCCGTCCGTTACCGAAGCGAACACTTTTTGGCTCGTCCGAAGCCGTCGGAGTCTCCTTCGCTCATCTCGAGCCCCCTCTTCGCGGGCGAAGCGTGTGGCGGTGTGTGTATAAGTCTATTTTATTTTTTTCAGCTTCACAATAATGGCGGCGGACCTTCTCCCGAATCCAGCATCTGCCCTCCTATTCACCAGAGAGAGAGAGAGAGAGAGAGAGAGGGAGAGAGAGAGAGAGAGCGTGCGCGCGCGCGAGGGAGAGAGAGAGTCTCGCCCAGCGGTTCATGGATACAATTACAACACACACGCACTCTGTTTATGAAGATCATCTTTTTATAAATATGTTTAAACACGTCATATACATATTTAAAAAATCACATTAAACAGTCGGAATATGAGTCTCTGAATTTATTTATATTTCCCTCCTATTTTTTTCTGTAAATATGTATTATTTGTGTGATAAATCCACTAACAAACATACAGACATATCTGTAATAATATTTTTTTTAAATACACCCAAAGTTATTTTAAAGAATGATGCAAACTATATGAAGGCTATACTGCAACTACATCTAGATGAGTGTTTCCATGCTGTTACTTTGTACTTAGAATTTCAATCAATTCATTAGCATATACGTTTTTTTAAATCACATTAAACAGTCAGAACATGTCCCACTGGATTCTTTTTTTCCTCCTATTTTTTTCTGTAAATATTTATTATTTGTGTGATAAATCCACTAACAAACATATAGAAATATCTGTAATAATAATTAAAAAAAATACACCCAAACTCATTTTAAAGAATGATCCAAACTATAGGAAGGCTATACTGCAACTACATCTAGATTAGTGTTTCCATGCTGTTACTTTGTACTTATAATTTCAATCAATTCATTTTAAGGAATAATGCATTGTTGTTTTATTAATGTTGAAACAAACAACACAAAGTACACTGTTGACGTTCAAGGCATCATAATAATTTCCTTTATGTGGCGCTTAATAATTTATAAAAGGTAAAGATGGGGGAGGAAACTCTTTCATTTCCCACTCATCATTAGTATCAGCTTACATCATTTGTCAGTCTTAAAGTCTGCCTTTCTATCTCATCTATCTTTAAATATGATGCACTGTTTTAGATTAAAGTGTAGAGCAATGTATACATCAGCCTGACATATTCTGTATTGAGTACATTTACTCTTGCTACTTTAAGCACATGGTGATACTGAAGCTTTAGAGGGGTATTTTTACATAAAGGTATCCATAGTCTCCACTGACGATTACATAACTACACAATGGATTTTATCTTGGGCCTTACAATAATATGTCCACTTTCACACAAATAAAAAACTTCAAATTGGATGTACAGCATCACTGCTGTTAGACTATTATTATGTGTTCCACCGTGTTCTACTACAACAGTTTACGAGCTCCAGGGAAATAGGTATTAATTGTCATTAATTGACTTTATTTCGGGCCCATTTGCCCTCTTGACCCCATGTTTCACACAAAATGTTGTTTCATAACTGTTCCCTAGTTTTTTTCTGTACAAACTCCAAGATGTATCCTCTTTCTATAGTTGTTAAGGTCCCGTAGCTAATAGATTTGTTGAGCGTTCATCCACAACGACTCCTATATCGAAAAACGGTATCGAACCGCACGGAGGGGGAAATATCTAACATGGCTCCAACGATTAGTCATAATTCTAGATGTTATGAGCAGAGTCATCCACTTGTGCTTTGATTTCCCTATGAAACATGTTTAGATCTAGGTGTATTCTTTTCTCAGTAAGACCATGCATGGCTGTACCAACACCTCAAACTCATGCCTAGTGTCTGGCATTGGGACTTTCTCCTGGGATTTCACCTCCTCTCTCCTATCTGGTGATCTAAATCAGATATGAAAATAAATACTTGGCATGTGCAACCCAATTCATTAATTAGAATTTTTATTTCACACATGGATGGCTGCACGGTGGTGCAGTGGCTACAGCTCTGTCACCTCACAGGGTTTGGATCCCCGATCCCGGGCGGTCCTTCCGTTTGCACGTTCTCCCTGTGGCGGCCCTCCGGCTTCTCTGGCTTCCTCACACTGCAGCTTAAGTTAATTGGCGACTTTAAATTGCCCTTAAGGTGTGAAGGTGAGTGTGAATGGTTGGTCTGTCTCTATATAAGTGGCCTGCGATACTCTGGCGACCTGTACAGGGCAAACCCCGCCTTTCGTCCAATTTCAGCTGGGATTGACTCCGACGACCCCGCGACCCTAAAATAGGATAAGCGGTTTGGGGAATGGAATGGAAAGCTCGAGGATAGTTAGGAGTGAAACACTGCACCATTGAAGCCCTACAGACATCATGTCAGAAGCTTGTCATCGAAGATCCAATAAGCCAACCTCTTGGGCAGTTGAACAGCGAAATCCAAACATTAAAAAAACATATTTTTTAAACGTGACATTTTTCCTTCAGACGTTGTCAAATTATATTTTAATGCGTGCACTGTGTGTGCTTTGATTGTTTTAAATGTGAACCAACATTAAATACACAGTCAGCCAGGGTTCAAGGTGCACTGACCACCTTTTGAATAGGTCCACACACTTCTGTCTAATCGCATTAGTCACCGTGTCCTCAGTGATATTTACATGACCCCAATCGCATAGAGCAAGATTAGCAGGGGTCAAGGTTGCTGTTTTTTCAACTTGGAGTAGAGCCTGCATACAACTAGCATATATAGCAATTAAATTATTAAACAAAAAAAGGTTATTTATGCTATTCAGTTTTTCATGTGAAGGTTACGACATGTTGGGTTTTTATTACCTTAGACGCATTAGAATAAAAACACAGCTGCAAACGCATAAGGAGGAGAAACAACGTTTATCCTTAACTCACTGGTGGGGTTTTCCCTTTCAATTGATATTGTTTCTCTATCAACCCTCTTTGTATGTGTAGCTGAACTATGTATGGGTCCCAAGAGCAGGCACATTCCTTCACTCACAGTTGTGCAATCCCTGACAATCACATTTCCCCCATCCCCCTCTGACCCCCTAAAACCCCTGAATGCTCAGGGAGGCAAGCTGTCCAAGCTGTCTGGACAATGTCCTGCAGTGAATGGCTGCCCACACAGACGAGTAAACAAACTCTGAGCCCTGACACTGCAGAAAAACAACCTTCGGAGGTGGAAATATATAATATATATACCGGTATTGCAACTTTTTCATTCTCTAAAGTGTATGAAAGTTATTTCTGAGGTGCAGTGTGTCGCAATTGCAATATACGCACACACACACACTCACACACGCACACGCACACACACGCACACGCACACACACACGCACACACACACACACGTACACACTCAAACAATTAATGAAAAAAAATGCTAAAATACCTTTTATAAACGTCAGTGTGGTAAAAACGTAATCTGTTCCATATGTGAAATGTCTAGTTTGACAATAGTATTGAGTATTGTAATTTTTAAATAACCGTAAAAACGTTATTTATCATACTAATTGAGAGTTTTCGAGTCATATTACATGTTTTATAATCTCTTCTATTCTTTTATTCAAGATTTTCCGCAATAGAAAATAATACATTATCTCATGTGATCCAAAGCGCGACTCAACCGAAGACACTCCAGGGGCACGCTGGTTCTTGTAGTGTCGTATGACGTCCCGGCGGCTCTAAATGTTGCGACTTAAACTACGTCCCCCACAATGCAACGCAACTTAGTGCGGCTTCTCACTTCCTGTTAGCTCGGAGGAAGATAGCGGACGAGCGGTCGAAGAAATTACTGATGTATTTATGAAATAATACTCGCAAAGTTGTTCAGGAACGAGCTATTCTGGAGCCTGTCAGGTCCACATTTAGGAGAAAATGGTAAATATGTCGCGTGTGAACAGCTGTTGTCCTCGTAATGGTCGCGTTTTTACCGCTAGCTTCTTCGCTGGATAACCTCTTCATTCAGTCAGTAGCATAACGCTAGCCAGCTAGTGGGGGAGCTAACTTACCTTTAGCAGGCTGAAGACACAGATCACAACTCACGACGTTTTGTCACCGACGAGCTTCACGAATAGATCGCCGGGGAATGATTTAGATTGTGTCTAAAGTCTTGCACAATCTGGTTGTCAAATAAATGGGTGTGGTTTAGCTACTGCGAGCTTACACGTTAGCTAAAGCTATTGCTACCAGTTTTTTTTGAACTAGCTACAGTTTAATAAATAATGAGAGAAATACAACTAACTTGTTTAATCTTAAAATGTAGCTATTGCTAGATTGTGTTGACTTCGTTGAATTTTAGCAGGTGACAGACAATAGCTAACAAAGTAACGAGAGAGTCGTCTTTTAGACATCTAGGATAAGTGACGTTTGACTAATCTATTTTTTTCTAACTTTCCTCTCATTTCATCGCGTAGATCCGCTTCATCCTCATCCAGAACCGAGCGGGGAAGACACGACTGGCCAAATGGTACATGCAGTTTGATGATGACGAGAAGCAGAAGTTGATCGAGGAGGTGCACGCGGTGGTGACCGTCAGAGATGCCAAGCACACCAACTTCGTGGAGGTATGGGATCGATCAGTATCAAATGCACGCGTGCACAGTTGTATGATTATGTTTTTTTTTTCTGGGTGGTTCTGTCACATATCCTCAAAATGTTGAACCAGAGCTTTTTTCCTAAATACTAATGAGGACCGCACTATAACGGATGTAACCACTCGTCGTTAAAAGTTACTGTTGTGGCTACTTCACAGTAACATTATTGGGTGACTCATTTTCCAGTAGCTACTTAAACAAATATGGCGTATTTTTTTCTAAATTTCTAAAGTATTAAGAACTAGAACGGGCACTCGGTAGAGCGCATACTTTCGCCGCATACACTTTTTTGGTACCTTTTCGTGACCTTGACCTTTGACCCGATCAATCCCAAAATCGAATCAAATGGTCCCCGAAGAATAACTAATCATCCCACCAAATTTCATGCGATTTGGTTTAATACCTTTTGAGTTATACAAATAACACACATAAAATAAATAAATAACAAGAACCATTTCATCCAATGGATGGCACTCTAGAGAAATACAGTATCCGAATATAACAAAAATCCGGGTCAAATGATCAGTTTTATTATGCATTTTGTTCCAAGGTAATCAGAGACGTACTGGGTGTGTTTTATTTGAACGGTGGGAAGCTAACCTCCAGGTAAAGCTGCTGTTGTCATAATAAGACAGACAAAGTTGTTGATGGTGGTTCTTTTTTGTTTTTGTTCTCACAGTTCAGAAACTTCAAGATCATCTACCGGCGTTATGCTGGTCTGTACTTCTGTATTTGTGTGGATGTGACCGATAACAACTTGGCATACCTCGAGGGGATCCACAACTTCGTCGAGGTAACTGAACATACACAACACATGATATATAGACTTAAGTAAGTGAACTGTGATGATTTACTTCTCATGGTCTGATTGTTTGGAGGAATGTCCGTCAATGATTTCCTTCAAAAGATTCCCCCTACTGTCTCGCAGCTGCTTGATATCAAACCTGCATTCTTTGGGAAGTGCGGGTTGCAGTCAAATAACATTTACAGGGTTTGTACGGTCACGGAAAACCTGGAAAAGTCATGGAATTTTAAAATGTTCATTTCCAGTCCTGGACAAGTCATGGAAAAAAAAATAATCATAAACGTTTGGAAAAGTCATGGAAATTAGTTATAATCACGTGTTCATTTATGCCGAGTTTGAAATAAATAATGTGTTTTTTAAAGAATGACGCTCAAAATATAAGCCGGCGTACGCTCTCGATACGCAATATTTTCTTAATTTTCATATTTATTCCGAGATTTGGTCATGGAAATTTGATTTCAAGTCCTGGAAAAGTCCTGGAAATCCATTGGTCAACATATGAAAGAACCCTGCATTTAGTGCAATGTAATATCTAAATCACTGTGATGTGTGTGTGTGTGTGTGTAGGGATGGGCATCGAGAACCGGTTCTGTTTTAGAACCGGTTCCCAGTGGACCAATTGTTTGGAATCGTTAGCCAGATTCCTTAACGGTTCCGCTAACGATCCTCTGTGGCGTTGCGCATGCGCAAACTTTTTCGGTTTCTTCTTCAGACTGCAGCAAACATGGCAACTAGCAGAAGCGTTCTAAAGTGTGGCTCTGTTTCACACGACACAATGACAACTACTTGTAACGTGTAAAAAGTCTATTTCGTCGAAGGGAGGAAATATAACAAATATGAAGCATTTGAACACACAGCATGGAATTAAATGACAGGACGTCATGTGTTAACAGCGGCTCGGCTAACGTCGTCGCTTCATCTCTTTCTGTCCAAGCTGAACTCCTCAAAGTGATCACAACCACTCACTGTGTGAAGCAAGTTGCCTTTATTGTGTGTCGTCGATCAAGTCATCTTCGTTTGAAGCATACATTTGAGCTCCGGCATTGGAGCTAAGATGCTCCACATCGTCTCCCATTAGTGATCACTTCACGTTTGGATTGAAAGTCCAGTTTTGAGAAATGTTTGATCGTAACGGTGTTAATTATCGGAGGGCGTGTGTTATCAGCAAACGTTTGCGTTATCGTGTTAACCCATTATTAAACTGAGCATATCGATTTTTAATCCATTATTAAACTTAGCATTGTCTGTTTTTGAGCCCTAAAAAATGCGTCCGGCAGGGATTCCAAAAACGTCCGGGGAGTTTGCTTCGTCGGATATTGGCGTTTCTCCCCTTACAAGTTTTGGAAATGGTACGGTCCACCTTTAGGCGCGAGCGCTGACGGTATAGAGAGCAGTCATTGGTCAAACGATCTCAGGGTTGCCAGATACACGATGATTATCCTCCATATACGACCATTTTGAGCCTTTGGTACAATACTTCACCATCTCCAATCTGGCAACCCGGAGCACCTCGCCGCCTCCACTAGTTGCATTGTTGTTGTTTGTGCGGCATGCTATACACTACTACTGATACACATGCTATCCACTACTACTGATACACATGCTATCCACTACTACTGATACACATGCTATCCACTACTACTGATACACATGCTATACACTACTACTGATACACATGCTATCCACTACTACTGATACACATGCTGCTATCCACTACTACTGATACACATGCTATACACTACTACTGATACACATGCTATCCACTACTACTGATACACATGCTGCTATCCACTACTACTTATACACATGCTATCCACTACTACTGATACACATGCTATCCACTACTACTGATACACATGCTATCCACTACTACTGATACACATGCTATCCACTACTACTGATACACATGCTATCCACTACTACTGATACACATGCTATCCACTACTACTGATACACATGCTATCCACTACTACTGATACACATGCTATCCACTACTACCAGCACCCGCTCCCTCAATGCCCACTACGCGCTGTGCGTAGGGCACCAAGTCCTGAGGGGGCATCACAGAATAGGCAACTAAAAGATCCTCAGTTATAATAATTATAATGCTGATATTATTTCAGTCTAGAAATATTAGGCACCTTTAAGGCATGTATATAACAAAACAGGCAGAACAAGAGAGATGTTTAATCGCTTAGCCCCCAGAATACATTTTATTTAAGTTTTATTTTAAGTTCAAGAGGAATATGTATAAATGTTTTTGGTTATTTAAACAAATGTAAATGTGTATATCTATACTGTATATTGTGTGTGCAGCATTATAGAAAAGACAATTAATGTAAATAAACCCGATTGTGCTCTTTTTTCCACCCCTCGCCCAATAACAATCGATAAGGAATCGAATCGATAAGCAGGAATCGATAAGGCATCGGAATCGTTAAAATCCTATCGATTCTCATCCCTGTGTGTGTGTGTGTGTGTGTGTGTTTTATATATTTCATCAGATTGTTGCAAGTACAACTTTTGCCTCACTTTATTCGACAGTCTATTTCAGTACAAATTGATATAATCAAGTTCCTTTCGCATTCTTATGACCAGGGTGTATCCTTATTGACCTTTTTATCAATTTTTAGATAATGCTGAGTCGAGTGACGCTGGAAAGAAAAAAGCCTCCAGCAATAAAATAACAAATTGATCACTCATTACAAACTGAGGCTAATGGCATCTGGCTGCACAGACATTCCACCAACCCTGAAATGTCTGTGGCAATGATGCAGAGATTACAAAATAATTACTGTGCAGCTCCTGTAGGACCTCCTATAGCAAAGTGGCAGTATAAACAACAAATTAAATGCAATTTCAGGACCGTCTGCTACTCATCGGGGCAGATGTTGCTTGACAGCCGATCTAAAAATAATTAAATCAGAATCTTTTTTATTTCTATTTTCCAAGTAGTGTATATATATATATATATATATATATAATCCTTCAGCTAATTATTGTATTTGATGATTTTAATCAATGACATATTTTATATATTTATTCTTTATTTCAGATGCCAAGTTCCATATAAAATAACAGACATACAACTATAAAAAATAGAGGAAACAAGAAGATACAACATACATAATACAGTTCATTAAAAAGTATGACGACAAAGGTTGGCACGTGCTTAGACACAAACAACCTACTAGCACTATGCCACCTAGGCACATGAAGCAGCGATCTAAAAGCATCATTGTAAGCTACTTTCATAATACATAATCATCATAACAATTTTTTTGTTATAAAACTTGGTGATTTAATTGGAGGAATTAGACGTCTCAACTGCGTCTTGTTCTGTCACTCTGACATTTTATAAATCTCATAAATAACCACTGACCTAGTGAGCTGCTGTTTGTTTTTGGCTTAGATAAATAGTCGCCTGTTTTGTGTTCGGCGCCCTCAGGAGTGAAGGTCATCCGATGTTATGTTTGACTGTGGAGAAATGCATGCAAGTCCGACAGTCTTCAGTCGTAGCACTTGAGCCCAAGGAGAGAAAAAAACAGACATAAATAATAATAATAAATACAGTGCGTGTTTTTTTTTTTTTTTAAAGGAGACGAGCTCACGGCGGGACTTCGTGGCGCTTGTATCAACATTTACTCTAGCGCATTCTTAACAAGGGGTCAGTAGTCCTGCCGTAGTAAATGACTCTACATCCCTCCTTAAAATGGAGTTACTGCGGAAACGAGATGGGACGAGCGCCACGTCAATTAAAAGTCGCCATATTTGAGAAAGTTATTGCCCGGTCGTAAAGGGGATTCTGCTGCTTCCACAGCGTCAACATAATCTGCCGCAATGCATCACATTAAATTAACTGTATTTAACGTGAACATTAATAAAGCGGAAAACGACCGACGGCCACCGGCTCGACGTGGAGAGCCAATCAGAATGCTCCCTGCGATCGACACGCATGTTGGCGTCTTCTCCCAGCAGCCTCTTCTGTTTTCTCCCGGCTGCTATGCGATTTGGAACTATTTTGCTAACTTTGCATTTTCTTTGGGCGCCGCTCGTCTCTTTCCTGTCAGGTGCTGAATGAGTATTTCCACAACGTGTGTGAATTGGACCTCGTGTTCAACTTCTACAAGGTAAGAATGTGGCAGGGTGGTTGTTTTGCTTCGTGAGATGTCAGACTATTTAATAATTGCCTTGACTAATACACAAATGGCTCAACGTTTTCTCATTTTCACAACTAATTAAAGTAATTCTAGAGGGGGATGGATATATATTTTCCCCAGAGATGAACACTAAGCAACGAACCCCTCTAATCTGCTGCCTAACTGCTGTTGCTGCTCTTGCTAATCACTTAAAGTGTCCGGTCATCTGCTCGAACTAAGCTCCGCCCACATTTGACGTGTCACACCCTAGAAATAAAGAGAAATCGACATTTAGAGATATGATATATTCCTTTATTCGTCCCGCAGTGGGGAAATTTCAAAAATCACAGCAGTGGTGCACATCAGAGCATCAATGAAAATAAATATAAAACGCAAAACTAAATACTAAATACTAATTATACAGGGGAAAACAAAGTAACGTGTAGTTCTAATTTCCTCCACTGATGAGGACAAAATGATTTCACTCGCTCACTTCTCTGAGGTGTGACGGACGGATTCGCCTCCCGCCACCCAATCGGTTGTTTCTTCATTTTGAGGACAAGGGGGCGGAGTCAAGTAACGAGCACAAGATGACCGATTGGTCGATTTCCCAGGAGATTCTAAACCTTTCAAGGGACACAAATAATAGCAGTCAGTTTTTTTTCCAGGTCCGAGCCGAGTCCTCATCGGCCGGCCTCTAATGCGCCGCCTCCGCCTCCCTCCTCCAGGTGTACACGGTGGTGGACGAGATGTTCCTGGCTGGAGAGATCAGGGAGACGAGTCAGACCAAGGTCCTGAAGCAGCTCCTCATGCTGCAGTCGCTGGAGTAGAACGCCCGACCACCGCGCCCTGGTCCCCTCCTCCCCTCTCCTCTCCCTCTGGAATCCTCTGTCCTGCCTCCTAGGGAGCAGACTTCCCTCTTAAGTAAAACTTCAGGAATTCATCTGAGAAATAGAAATGCACAGTGTTGTTTACATATTGGATACATGTGACGGGGAGCTTCCGTTAACCCGTCTGTCATAGCCGTCTATATGTTGCAATATTCTGTATTTGTGATGCTCCTGTATCCCCCCCCCCCCCCCCCCCCCAAGTATTTAACGGCTGCACATTTCAGAAACGTTAACTCGTCACCATCTTAACGTTTCACACGGCGGCCTAAAAATCGATGTAATCATTCGGTTCACTTTTCAAAAGCCAGAGGCCGCAGAAATGAGTCATTTCATGAAGTAATTAGTCTTTGCATTTATCTCTGTACCCTGTGTGACAGCGCTCTCTCTCTCTCTCCCCTCCTCTTCCTCCTTTCCTCCCTTCATTCGCCGCAACTTTACATTTAACGGCACCGCTGTGACTAACGAGCACCACGTGTATAAAGAGCGACGCCCCGCCACGGCCGTTTCTATAGATCCGCGCGGCGAGCGAGACCTCGCCGGCGTTCAACTCGTTTGACCGTGTGTTATGGCAACCTGTGGCTGATGATGATGATGGTGATGAAGATGAAGGAGGCTCGAATGGCGTCGCTCTGCGTGTTTCATTGTTTTCATTGCGTGTCAAGCGCCGGATGATTTGATGCAACACTTTACATTAATTGGTGCTTGTTGGTCACATGACACTCAGACGGGTAAAAAACAAAAAAACTGGACGTAGAAAGTACATTTGACACAAAGCAGTACTGTGGTCGTTGTGTGTGTGTACATACAGTGTATATTGTGTATGTTGAATATTGTGACGGTAACACACATGCATTCCAGAAAGAGGTGTCCTTGTTCACTGTGTGGTCGGAGGAGCGTTTATATCCGTAGGAGCCGTAAACCCCTTTTTGCCATTGCATACAAATAATTTGGCTTTTAAATTCCTCCTCCACGCCTCATGAACTTTAACAAATATACCCACTTTTATTCATTTCACTTTGCTGGACTTTAATGTGTATACAATTTCTTGACATACTCTAATTCTTACCACATCCTGTCACAAAGGTGGTTGCAAATGTTACTGTTGTTGAACTTTTGTATTTTTCTTTTTTTTAAATGATTAGGCACTTGTGAAATACATACTGCTTCCCCTTTGTCCACCTGTGTGAGTGAAGATGTGTGTTTGTATGTATTGCTGTCTCCCAATTTAACGACCCACTAAATACATCCCATTATATGTAAATACTCTAATAAATAGATGAAGTGATACATGAATAACATCTCCATTGCTTAAAGTTGATCTCTTGGAAAAGGGCATTTCATTATATCTATTGCCCGTTATGTCGTTAAATAGGTAGAGGGTGTCTTAAAAATATCGTAATAAATATAATTGAACTGCTTCTAACGGGACCATGAATAAAACGTGCAGTGATGAGCTGGAGAGCACGTTTCTAGCCAATATGTTAGCGCCATCTAGTGGCTGAACAGCTGTTCCACAGGAAATTATGCAATTTGGGTTATGAGGTCATCTTGACAGCCTGTCCCGGATCAATAAATCAATCAATATATCCACTTCAGCTACATTAAACCACTCTCGCCGTTATTCCATCGACCCGAGGACATAAATCCAGACAATTGGACACGGGGAGCATTTACTCTTCATCTTACGAGTCCTCTGACATCCTAACCTCACCGAAGACGAGGATGAATCACGTCCTCCGACGCCACTGGGAAACTTCCGGCTCCGCCAAGTCAGCGGCCCGGAAAAACCACGAGTCACAAGTTATTAAAGCAGAGTTTAAAAAAAGTTAGTTAGACACTAACAGAAACCTGCACTTAGAGACAAGACATTATATATATATATATATATATATATATATATATATATATATATATATATATATATATATATATATATATATATTAATGACATATTTTTTAAATATGCATATACTTATATATACAAAATATATGTATTGCAAAAAATAAATATTTTTTTAAATACATATATAAAATATATATATACACACAAATAAAATCTTTACAAAGAAAATATATAAATAAAAAACACATATATATATAAAAAAAAAATACATACAAAAAAAGAGACATAATATCCAGGAGACGGGTCAAAGGGAATAACTGAAAAAACAAGCTTTACTGGGAATTGCATATTCATTACAATCAATGAGCAACACTCACTCAATAGACATCTTATTTACAGCAGAGGTTGAATGTACAGTATCATTTGGGGCTGATTATGTAACATTAGTTACTAAGCAAGAACTGAGTCAGATTGTGTCCGTCACATGATTGACTCATCGATACATACAGATGAATGCCAACGGACCGGTTCAACAGCAATCAACCAATCGCACGTATTGATAACCGAATATTATTGACGAC
Organism: Liparis tanakae; assembly: GCA_036178185.1. Lineage (NCBI taxonomy): Eukaryota > Metazoa > Chordata > Actinopteri > Perciformes > Liparidae > Liparis > Liparis tanakae. Next base: position 19,861,762 of record CM070099.1, on the reverse strand, counting down.
TTGTGGATACGAGTGATCGGAACGGCTACTGTCGGCAGGAAGCGAACGTCCTCTCCTCGCTGCTGTCGGCAGCAAACAACGACATGAAATGAAGGATCTCAGTTCTTATTTAGTAAGAAATGATAACAAACAATTAAAATCTTTATTACAGTATACTGTTCAAGTAAAATAAAAATTTACAATTCTATAGTTGCCGCATTTAAAACAAAAAGAAACATGAAAATTCAAAAAGTAAAAGTGCACTTGCAGAAGGAGACAAACCATCACATAATGCCAGTGCGTTGTGGAAACTCAAAACAATCTTTGGCCATCTGTCTGCTGATATCCTATAATATAATATAATATAATATATCCTTTTCCTCTGCAGTGTGGCCAGCTCACTTGGAGAGAAGACATGTGGGGATCTGATTGAGGGCCTGTTGTTCTGTTGTTTGACCTCATCTGGGCCAGGGGGGGGGGGGGGGGGCAGCCACGCTAATAACCTGATATCTTTGAGTCGTGGGCAGAACCGGCGCTGGTTTCCTGTGACGTCCCTGATGCAGAATGTGCAGCGTGAATTAAAAAAGGGAGGTCAACAAATAAATAAATGGAGAAACCAGCCCAGCATGAGCAGGCAAATACATTTGTTTTTCAACTATTGCAAATATTGCCGAAACTGGCACTTTGCATCTTTGAACCGGATTATGCAAATGTGAAGACTTTGGAGTGAAATGAAAGAGACGCATCTCTCCGACGGTTCAGAGACATCGTGACGAGGAATAATATATTAACGAGGCCAACACTTTATGTCATAATAGTGCACTGGATTGCAAATCAATTGGTAAAATGCCTTAACGTAACATTTGGGCCTGTGGGACTTAAAATAAAATCTGAACTGCGCATTAAAGTCACCGATCAGCCGAAGTTGAATAAGATTTAAATTGCGTCTGGTTTTCAATATATTCCGGATGAATACTGAACCAAAATGTGAACAGGTCGACTTCATTTGACCTCTAAAAGACGTTAATTGCTTCGTCAATGTCAGAAATTACGTAAAAAGCAAAGTCACCTTAAATAATGGATAATAAAATTTCAAAAAAAGAGTGCATTTATGAATATTACAATTCAAAAGCGACGACCGAACTCGAGCGTGAATCCTATTTAGACGGCCGAGCGATGAACACAACAGTTTACCAATAATAAGTTACAAACGACGATGTGCAAACGGAGAGGAAGCGTGTCGGCGATGCTAAAACCAGAATGAAAGCACGGTGATAAAAACAACAACAACCCCCCCGCCCGGTCCGGGGAGTCGCCGACATTTTAAACTAGGATCCCGGCGAGCGTTCCACACCGAGGGGTTTCCCTGCCCCAGACACAGGGGGGGGGGGGGGCAAAGTACCAGAGGTCAGGGGTCGCAGTGATCTCCGTGACCAGGTGATCCAAGGTGTGTGGGAGACTGCGGAGGGACGGGGCCCGCACACACCGAAAAGCACCCGGGGCTGCGGAGCAGGGAGGAGGATCAACACCGACTCAAGTGAGAGAAATTAGAGGAATAGAATCCAATTAGATTGCGTGGATGACCTGCCGCTGACCTGTAGGGGGCGTCCTGTCCGTGAGGGCACGTGGGCGGAGGGCACTCCCGATCCTCAGCAGTTGCAGTGCTGCTTAGTCGGCGCGGTGGCGGCGGTGCCTCTGGGCTGCCGCAGCTGCCTCAACGAGGCGTCTCCGTACTGGATCCCTGAACCCATCCTCTCCGGGTCCAGCTCTCCTTCGAGGACGACAGACCGGTACAGAGTAAAGGAGCGGTCACACCAAAAGCAAAACTATTTTTTTCGCGCCCGAATCCCATGAAAAGTCAACATATAGACACGTGTGAAATATTTCAACTTTGAGGCGGTCGTCTCGCAACTCGGGCCAATCGGCTCTCGAGTTCTCTCTCGTAGCTCTAGAGGCTGAAGTCTTTTTTCGCTTTTGATGTGAACGCACCTTAAGACTTTAGAAGAAGACGAAGACTTTAGAAGAAGACGAAGACTTTAGAAGAAGACGAAGACTTTAGAAGAAGACGAAGACTTTAGAAGAAGAAGACTTTAGAAGAAGACGAAGACTTTAGAAGAAGAAGACTTTAGAAGAAGAAGACTTTAGAAGAAGACTTTAGAAGACTTTAGAAGAAGAAGACTTTAGAAGAAGAAGAAGAAGAAGAAGACTTTAGAAGAAGAAGACTTTAGAAGAAGAAGAAGAAGACTTTAGAAGAAGAAGAAGAAGACTTTAGAAGAAGAAGAAGAAGACTTTAGAAGAAGAAGACTTTAGAAGACTTTAGAAGAAGAAGACTTTAGAAGACTTTAGAAGAAGAAGACTTTAGAAGAAGAAGAAGAATTTAGAAGAAGAAGAAGAAGAAGAAGAAGAAGAAGAAGAAGAAGAAGAAGACTTTAGAAGAAGAAGAAGACGACTTTAGAAGAAGAAGAAGAAGAAGACTTTAGAAGAAGAAGAAGAACAACAACAACAGACCTCCGGGCGGGAGAGCGACCGAGGGCGTACCTGAGTCGATCTTTCCCAGGATGGTGCGAGCGCACTTCAGGAAGCCCTCCTCCACGTTCTCCCCCGTCAGAGCGCTGGTCTCCAGGAACACCAGCTCTGAGGAGAGGAGAGAGAACGGAGCGACGCGGTTAAGGAAAGGCGACGCGTGAACAAGACGGAGGTGAAAGGCGGGGCCGGACGTCGGGACGTCGGGTACCGTTCTCCTGGGCGAAGCGCGACGCCTCCAGGAAGGTCACCTCCCGGTCGGCGTCCAGGTCCTTCTTGTTGCCGCACAGGATGATCACGATGTTGGGGCTCGCCAGAGTCCGGGCGTCCGTCAGCCAGTTGGTCAGCGCGTTGTACGTCTCCCGGCTGAAAGACGGACGGACACGGAGCGAGAGGTTCAACAAAAACATTTTAAAACTGACCAAACCATTGTTTTGTTCTGCCCCTCTTCTGATTGGTTGTTGGTAAACGGGGCTCTCATCAAATCAATGCTCTCTAAAACTCGTCCGTCTCCCTGGGTCAGATTAGTCCGATACGCAGGGACGACGGCCATGGACCGTCCTTTGGGTTGGAGCCAGCCGTCACCATGGGGACAGGACCCTGGTGTCCATGGTAACATGAGGCCAGTGGGTTAGCAGGAGGGTGTTGGTCAGCAGAATGATGTCACTCCTCCTCCACGTGTCCACCTTCCTGCGAGAAGTGATACACGTCGCCACCTCTCTTGTTTTCCCATCCCCTCCTCCCCCTGCAGTTTTCTCCTCCCCCCCCTTTTTTTCCCTTGATGTCACACTTCCTGTGATGGACGTTTTCCTCCCCGCTCGCTGCCCCTGGACGCCGCTATATTACCGCCGCTGCCCGTCTGCACTCCATCTCCCCCTCCTCAGCAGCTCATACATCTCCACCAAAAAACAACTGTGTTACATTCCCGTCTCTCTGCATCACTGCACTCACTCCATCTTGACTTCACAACCCCCCCGCTATCACAAAGCTTATGGAAAACAGTGTGTGTGTGTGTGTGTGTGTGTGTGTGTGTGTGTGTGTGTGTGTGTGTGTGTGTGTGTGTGTCCTGGTATTCATATTTCACCGTGTGGGGTACTTGGTCGTTAAATTGCACAATTTCTGGAGGTGGTATAGAGACACTATAGTTTCTTTGACATCGTGATGGACTGAAAACTAAAACACAGGCACTAAAGTGAGTAAATGCTATTTACAGTTTAAGCTTCATGGGTCAGTAAATCCAAATTTCACGTCCAATTCTAAAATATCATTGCCGTGAATGCCTCACTACCACGCTGCTCTTTCAGCTTTCCTTCGTAGTTTTTAAGGATTTTTCTTTGTTGCCATTTGATAAAAATGTTCATTCCGATACACAAGTGTGTGGTGTGATACATTTGGGCAGTGAGAGCGGCCATCATCATTCATGCGCTCATTTTCTCAAGACTAGACCACTGCAACTCCATCCTTTCCGACATTAATCAAAAATCTAGCAAAAAAAAAAAAAGAAGCTTTTAATTGATCTAGTCTTTTTATGCAGAACTTCGGTTCCCCTAATTTAGTTTGTCTGTTTTAAATTTATTTGGTTTTTAATTAATTAATTTTATATTTTCCATTTGATTTTTTATTTGAATATATACTTTTAAATGTAATATTGGTTTCTTGCTATGCCACTTGTTTTTCTTTGACTCTTTGTAGAGCACTTTTGTAAACATTGTTTTTAAAAAGGTGCTATATAAATAAAGTTATTATTAATGTTATTATTTTACCTGGTAATGTCGTAAACGAGCAGCGCTCCGGCGGCTCCTCTGTAGTAGCTGCGTGTGACAGAACTGTGGCGAGAATGCAGAAGTTTGGGTTAAAAAAATAATAGATTCAATATGAATACCAGCCGGTGAATCTCCACTCGTCACTCCAGGTAACCGTCAGCTGGATGTTGGCCAGACATCAAGCGAGGGTTATTCTTGTATTTCTAAAAATAAATTGCTCAACCCCCCCCCCCCCCCCCCTGAGAAGGAAATATTGTTTGTCGCGTTACCGGAATCGCTCCTGCCCAGCCGTGTCCCAGATCTGCAGTTTGACCGTCTTCCCACCGACGTTGACGACCCTGGAGCCAAACTCCACGCCGATGGTGTGGTTGGAGTCCTGCTTGACTGCAGCAGGAACACGCAGCGGAGGAGAGAGAAAAACAAGACAGGGTGTTAATAAAAAAATAATGTAAAATATTCATCTATAAAAAATTATTGTTGTTTTAGATAAATATATATATATATATATATATATATATATAGATAGAGCAGCAGAACTTCAGCACAGTTCTATTAATACATTTTAAATATTTATCTATAAACATAAATAAAATATATATATATATATATATATATATATAAAAATATAAATATATAGAGCAGCAGAACTTCAACATAATTCTTCTAGTGATGTCAATGTTTTTGTCAATTTTTTGAAAGACATCTGTAAACGTCTAATTGATGCCTACTTTCATTGTTTTTTTTAAAGAATGGAGAAAAAAACAATCAAATAATACAAGTTTTAATTATGAGACATGCTGAGCACATAGTGGCTTATCAACAGTCACAGTTCTGAAGTTCAATGGATAGTTCAAATGTTTGTTATAACTGGATCACTGACTTACACGTTTATTAATATGGACACTTTTATTAACAGCTCTGCAATAAATACTGACTGTGAAGCTTATGAGGCTCACATTTATTGATACCGTCAGAGATAGAAATGTAGATTCAACTCAACTATAAATAATAATTTAAAAAAAAACAGGAAAATGATTACAATAGAAGATAACATTCCAAATAAAATGCATCTATGTCAGAGTTAACTAGATGGGAATCAGATATTCAAACAAAAATTAAGGATTTTCTTTTATTTTGTAAAATGTAGTAATGCATGTTAGGAACTTGCTTACTTGAAAAGAGTGTGAGTGATCAGTTATGTGGTGTGTGTAAGTGTGGCATGAAACACATTTAAAAATCAAAAACACAGATTGTGACCATGTTAATTCCTGTGTATATGTAATAGAATAACGCTGTTTTACTCTCGTAATGCAAGCCGACTTTAACGAGGCGACACTTACACTTGTTCTCGATGAATTGGTGGAGGAGGCAGGACTTCCCCGTGCCGGCGCTGCCGATCACCAGGAACTTAAACAGGAAGTCTGCCGGCAGAGGAAAGGAGAGGAAGTAGAGATCAACATCGACGACAGGGGGGGGATCTCAACCCGCCGCCCTTCTCACTTCCACCCCGAGATGAACTCTCTAATCCCGCTGAGCTGAACACCCCCAATCCAGCCTGCTACTCAGAGCCCTGCAGGTAATCAGTCATAACATGATACTTAAGCATATTCAATAAGAATCATGTTCGTCTGGAGGTGGAAAGTGACTGAAGAAGCCCCGCCTTTACTAACCCATGTCATGGAAGTCTAAGCTTTAGTTATTGAATGTTAGCTGTGCAGTGATTGTTTGACCACAAACAACCACCTCCTCCTGTCTCACGGGTTGTGGACGTCTGGATGCCGATTAATAATTATTCATACAATCCGTCACTCATTCAATGTGTTTATGTAACTCTGTAACGCTTCATTCTGGTCACATGACGACTATTGTTCCGTCCATCCTGCAGAGGGATCCTCCTCTGTTGCTCTCCTGAAGGGTTTTCTTCCACTCCCTGGGAGTCTTTCTGATGTGAGGTCAAAGGTCAGGGATGTCGTATGTGTACAGATTGTAAAGCCCGCCGAGGCACATTTGTAATTTGTGAGATTGGATTATGTAAAAAGAAACTGAAGTGAACCAGCTGGATGTATAGATGTTGTTGTTGTTGTTGTTGTTGTTGTGGACCCAAGAGCCCAAATGACTCCACCCCTGACTTTGAGGCCTTCTACACAGCGCAGCCTTTGTGTGCCGAGACCACAGACAGCCGTGTCCAGGGGGCTCTCGCGTGGGCCGCGCTTCAGTTCCTACTGGAAATGAAACAGTGTGGCGGATATAGAGGAAATTAAAAATATGTGTGTGTGTGTGTGTGTGTGTGTGTGTGTGTGTGTGTGTGTGCGCCATAACCGAGTCCGTGTTTGTGAGTGATGCAGAGAGGGGGTAGTAAAAGTATGACAGGAAATCCGAGCACGATGGTGTGTGTGTGTGTGTGTGTGTGTGTGTGTGTGTGTGTGTGTGTGTGTGTGTGTGTGTGTGTGTGTGTGTGTGTGTGTGTGTGTGTGTGTGTGTGTGTGTGTGTTCCTCAGACTCTAATAAACATCGCAAACTGCACATTTCCTCCTGAGAGACGGCCTCGGTTGGATTTTTTGTTTGTTTTTAACAGTGTGCCATTTTGGCTTAAGTGCAGTTGAGATTACCAGGAAGGTGAACATCCGGAGAGCATTCAGCTCCACCCAAGGTCAACAGAAATAGTAGTTTAGGGAAGAAGCTGAGGTGTACATGAGGCTGCTCCTCAGTTCCCGTGTGGCGGTTGAACTCTTTGTGCTCTTAGAGCCGCCGACCGGCAGCCGGCTCGGTTTATGGCCGCCTGCGTTTGTTGAAGCGTGTGTTTTCTCAAGCGACGCAAGCAGGAGGTCAAATATTCCCAGGAACAGAACTGCTAAAAGCAAAATGAAGGCGTAGACAAGCACTCTGCAACGGCGGTCAGCGTTATGAAGCCTGACGTCAAAAGGCTAACGGCTCCGATTTAAAAAGCTCGCCTCAGCGTTTTCCCAGACTTTGCATATTCCCATTCCCACGCGAGATCTGCATCCAACAATCAAGCCGTCAATATGTCAACGCCTTTTGGAGAGAGGAATACAGCACTGCCCCCTCAACAGCAGCCTTTTACACATCAATGTTAAACAGTCCTTGAGGGGACACACACACACACACACACGATAAGATTCAATTTCACAAGTAACAAAATATGATTCAAAAAGCCAAATGTAACAAAGGCTAAAATCAATGATCAGCGTGTGTGTGTCCCTGTTAAAATAGAGGATGGACATTTGTGTCACCATTTCAGAGATTAAGCCATTAATCAAAAGGAGTATTTACGGCTGAAATGAATGCTCATTAGTGGCAGCTCCAGTATCTATTCACATGTTTCAGACATGGAGAAATATGACTGATAGAAACAGGTGAGCCCAGTAGTCCATAACAAATAAAATTGTCGGTATATTTTGTTTAAAAAAAAAAGAAAAGAATATAGTATCCACCTATTTTAGAATTACTCTAAAAAACAAACCTGCATTGATATTTGAACGAGTGAAAGGGTGCCATACAGAACAAAGACCAAATTAAATTAAACGGATCATAAATTCCCCCGGGCCCATCGAACCGGCCCGTGTACTTACAGTATTCGTATTGCTTTTTGCCCGTTCCAATACTCCAGGAGAGGAGGCGCACAGAAGACTGAGCCCGGAATCAATAAGCTATCACAGCTTCCATTAGGGCTGCACTTCTACCTAAATGCTGCCCGCCGGGATAAAGTTTCATACAAGGAACAAGGAGACAGGGCACATGTAGAAACAGATGTACGGTGTGTGTGTGTGTGTGTGTGTGTGTGTGTGTGTGTGTGTGTGTGTGTGTGTGTGTGTGTGAGAGAGAGAGTGAGAGTGAGAGGATGATGCCATTTCAATTACACTGGGTAAACACTATAATCTGGTCTACTGTGTTACTGACAATATCATGCCGTCATGTTGAATAAATTCTTGCATAATAATAATAATAATAATAATAATAATAATAATAATAATAATAATAATGTTCTTCCAGTCGTGCTGGTGGTTGTGACGTAACCCTGTCTTCTTGCATTAAGAAGTGCAGTGACGTAGTCAGGATGTGGTAGAAAGCAGTGTCACATAACAGCTGCTGCTCTACAGGTAACCCCCTGCCATCGCCATTCAACTTCCTCTTAGGCCCTGTAGCTAAAGGCTACCTCTTAAATTAACACACATACATACACACACGTACACACACACACTGACTGACTGCAACCTCGCAGCTTGCGCCGTTACCCAATCCGCTTTTAATTCCGATAACCTCAGGTCACCTCCCGGTGTTACGGTTTAACAGGCGACCCTGTTAACTGCCGACTTTACACCCCGAATAAGTCTGTTGTTGTCGTGGTTACGACGGCCGTTCGAAAAATAGGATAGAGAACACGTATAGCTGTCCTCGCGAATGCCTCTCTGGTTTAATGTTGCAATACAGTGTCACGTCAAACCCTACGCATAATAATATATGCGATACCAATTAAACAACGCGGCATTCACGGGGGTATAGCTACGTGTTTTCTTCCTATTTTCAACACCTGTCTAACTACGACAACAACGGAAACGTTCGGTTCAAAGTCGCCAGTTAACACGGTCGCTTCTTCAACCGTAACACCGACGAATGCAAACGCGTCCTTCGTGTATATCGACGGGCAACTTAAAAGAAAAAGAAAGCGCAGACTGAAGTTTGTCCCAACTTTTACCTGGGAAACCCATCACCATCTGTTCGCTCGCGCCGTTTAAAAGGAAGCGATGCATTCCGTCATCGAAGGACCGAGGTGTCAGATAAATACTCCCGTGAACCCCTCTAACCTATAGCACACTAGTTAGTGTATTTGAATTAAATATAACCATCACTATTAAACCCCACCGACACGTTAAGGTGGCAGCCCAGCAGCTAACGCAAGTCAACCCCGTAGCTAACTAGCTAACTGACCGTCCCATCACACCGGTGTGTACATAACGTCAACGAGCGTGAAACCCGAAGCCCTACCGTATGTCTCAGACATGTTGACCCTCGCTGTCCGGGAGTCTTCAATCGAGGGTCTCGTTTTGATGTTCTCTCGGTATCGTGACAGCTGTACCCGGTCGGCTTCACACCTCTTCGGGGGGGTGTTTATGTACGATGCTAGTGGTTTCCTTGATCCTTTCCTAGCGTCTTCTTTGCTCCGACCACAAGCAAACGCAGCAGCGGGCGGCGCGGTGCGTCATCCGTGGTCTGGTGTTGCCTTCGCGGGTCGTCGGCCGCGTAGGAATTATTTATGGGAGAGAGTCGTTGAAAATAAGTTTTGTTTGCTTTCCGTATAATATAAATTGGATGAATTGTGATGTTCGCACGTGACTCACTTGTGTGTGTCGCAAATCCCGTTAATGTCCCCAGTAGATTAGACATAATAGAACATAAAATTAAATTGGTTAACTATTTATAATTATATTCGTACTCAGTGTGTAACGTGTGTTTGCATTCATTTAAAATGAAAGCAAAGAATATTAAAAGGCTATTGTACCACATTTAGTTCTGTCTTTAATTTCTTTTTATTTAAGTGCTGTTAAGAAAACACTTACTAAGGCAGCATTTTATTGTATCGCCAGTCTCCCCACCATTACTTAATTACTGGTATTGCTCAAAATTAATTAATTAATTATTTAATGTGGGTATTTATGTTTATAGTGTAATAAAAGCAGAATCTATTCTGTCGTCCGGTGATTAAATGTCTGTAGTTGCAACATCAAGCCACAAGGTGGCAGGCAAAGCTAAAGGGACTAGCTGGTTAGATACTGACGCCTCAACATGACGCCACATGATTTGAAATTGTTGGTTCATTTGATTATATATGTATATATATATATATATATATGTATATATATATATATATATATATATATATATATATATATATATATATATATATATAATTATTTAGCAAAATACCGTTTCTTTTTCAACTCTATGGTGCTACATTGGAAAATGGTTATACATTCTTATTTAATTTTTGAACATAGTGTCAATATCTCTGGTAATGGGAGCTATGTCTCCATGTGGTGTCTTTGGCAATAATTGCTCAGACTAATGTCTCTTGAGGTTTTAGCAAAATGAGGAACGTCTGTTTTCTTGTACTAGAATTGTTTATTCATCACCTTTCCTTACCTGCATACACACACACACACACACACACACACACACACACACACACACACACACACACACACGCACACACACACACAGAGCCCAGGGCACAGAGAGTACAGGGCCGTCCAAGGGCAACAGGTGATAAATTACAGAGCCTTCCACTCTGCTCCCAGTTCCTCCCTCCCTGCCTTTGTTCTGCTTCGGCACTTCCCCTCGTCATCCCCAGCTTGTTAAAAGCTCTTTTCACTAAGATTAAAGACAGAAGGAAACACAAGGCTCAGCGTCGTGTGGGGGCGCGGATGTTTTCCTAAGGTGGGCTACAAGAAAGGCTCAAAGGTGTGCAGCGGGCAGGAAGAAAAGAGGGAGGCCTTTCGCTTCCATCGGGCGCTCTGCTCACCTTTGCGGATGTCTCGGCATCTATTGTGTCTCTATTGTGTCTCTATTGTGTCTCTCTTGTCGTCTCTCTTGTCCTCTCGGTAGTTGATTGGACTGCGGGGCAAACAAAGTGCTTGTGAGTGTGCCTTTGTGTGGGTTGTTGGGGGGGTTGACCTTGGACTACTCTGTTCTGTCAGTAACAGAGAAAAAAAACATGCATAGAAAAGCTTTAAAGTGGAGGAGGGAGGGGAGGGGAGGGGGGGGTCTTACATGTCACCTCCAGACAGTTTCAATCCAAGATCAAAAGACGGTTGTGTTTACCGCCAACACGTCGGGGGGAAAGCCCCACGTACAACCCGACGGCATCCTCCATGTTTACAACGGTGAGTCATTTTTCCAGAGGATGGTTGGAGTGAATCAGGTCTCCAGACAGGTGGGCTCTGCAGCGGAGCGCCACCGCCGCCAACACAGAGGCGTTCGTCACACCGAGAGTCATCGGCTGCAGAACAGAGGGATGCCCCACGGACGACGAGCTGTTTTATACACGGACCACGAAAGGCCAGCGATGAAGTAAGGGCCTCATCAGGCAGGAGGTGTGCACGCGTTAATGAGTTGAAACAAGTACAAGAATGTGGCCTTCTCTCTCTCGCGGTGAGGGATCTCACCTGGAGAGGCGCTGTGAGGCTGGAAGGATCTCAGATTTAAAAATCAACTGACCAAAAAAAAAGGTGAACGAGGCCCTCAGACAGACGGTTATGTGTTGGAGAGGAGGACGGACGGTTGGGCTCTGAGTGAAACCGAGGGGGGGGGGGGTATTCATGTGTATTCAGTGTAAATAAAAACTGAATTGAAGTGTGTGTGTGTGTGTGTGTGTGTGTGTGTGTGTGTGTACGCTGCACAGTGGCGCTTGTGCAACTGTTGCTTTGCTTGTGTTTCTCTCCCAGCCCACTCTGAACTGACTCAGTCTAAATAACCCTGTAGGTCACCACACATCATCAGAGTAGACCCCCCCCCCCCTCCCCTCCCGGCTGTTGATATGTATGATACACAGCATTTCATCTTTGAAATAAGTGGGAAGAATACAAAAGTAAATTTTGTAATGTCATACTGAGATTTACACATTCTGTATAAGAGAGAGGTTCATTTGAGCTATTCATAGCTCACGGCTCTTTCATCTTTCCATTATCACGACGGCTGTTACGCTGCAGCTATAAATAGATTACAGCCAACTGTAGTACTAGTACCGATGAAAATAAAACCGTCATTTGTATTTTTCCTGGACACTTTAACCTGCTGGAAACTCACTTTGGTCACTGCCTTGTGTATATATTTTGTTTCGTCTGTATATTTAGTATTTTGGTATTAGTATTTATGATATGATATGATGATATATGATATGATGATATGATATATATCTTTATTCCTCCCACAGTGGGGACATTTCTAAATCACAGCAGCGTTGCACATCAGAGCATTAATACAAATAATTATAAAACACAAAACTAAATACTAAAAACGAGGGGAAAACAAAGTTAAGTATTATATATAAGTATATAATACAAGTATTGTTATTGTGTTTTATTTTTATTTTTTATTAATGCTCTAATGCACCCGCTGCTGTGATCCTGAAATGTCCCCACTGTGGGACTAATAAAGGATTATCTAATCTAATCTAATCTAATGGGATGGTTATGTTCTTACTGACAGCTCGGTTTCCATCCATCCATCCATCAGCCACGTCCGTCTATCCTTGATAGGTTGATTCCTCAGACTCACTTGAACTAAGCCTCGTTCACAGAAGTCGGCCGTTTCCTCCACACTAAGTCATCTTTGACGTGAAGGTCACGCGCCAGAAGGCCACAGCAGAGAGGAGATTGGAAATAGCACCAAGACAGGCTACAGCCAGAGGCCCACGGACCGGTTGGTTTTCACTTGGCAGACGACAACAAGTGTTCTTATTTTCTGCTGCATGATAAACGCAGTTAGTCAAACATCCCTTCGCGTATTTCATGTTTAATATGAAACCGGACGGCAGACTCAACAGAGTTCTGTCACGACTCAAAAACAGGACCCAAGAGCATGAATCCAAATCAAAAAGGGTTTATCTAAATATAGGAAGTCCCCCCCCCAAAAAAAAAACTAAATACAACTTAAAGTTGCTGCTGAGTAGGAAACTGGGACTACAGATGAAAAATAGCCTCTTGGCTAACTCTGGCACATTTACAGAAATATTTTTATCAAGGTGCACTGTCCCTTATTAAATAATACAAATAAAAAAAACTAAGATTGGGTTTAGAAAAAACAGAAAATCACAGCTATGCTGGAAAAAGACTTGATCAAAGTAAAAACAAAATCACAACTAAACTGGAAACTGGAAACCAGGACAAAAAACTAACATGAACAACATTTACTTAGACTAGGAGCATCAGGACGAGACTCGAGACAAGACGATCTGACACAGACACAGGTAGACACCGGCTTAACATACACAAGGAAACTGGGAACAGGTGAACACCATCAGGGGTGGACGAGGAAACACCGGGGCAGGAAATAAAGTTTCTGAAATGAGAGAGGACAGTTACTACAAAATAAAAGCGGACATGGAAAACAGGACTAAAACCTAAAACTTAACATAACCGACCAGCAGGCACGTGCACAGACATTTTGGGGGGCAGGTGCTCAAACCCCAAAAAGGCACCCAATGCCTAAAAAAAATTCTGACCGAGTTGAAGCGCCAGCAGCATTACACTGATGATGCAATACATCCTCGGCCTGCGTTTCCTCTGGCAGCATCAGACCGCTAGCTTACATTTTCTTTATGAATAAAGATGAATTATTATAAAGCAACAACAGTACAAGCGTTCTGATTGGCTAATGGGTCGCGAGTGCCGTGGAGCATGTTGGGGCGAAATTCTCAAATAAATGCCCCGTCGGATATTAAAACACATTTGGGGGGACTTGACGACAGAGAGAGTAACTTTTATTCTTAAATACTGATGAATGAAAAAATTTGTCTCCAGCAGGTACCGCAGTGGGACCGAGTTCCGAAAGGAGCAGAAGAATCAGTCAGTGTGTTTACATGCATTCGAATAATGTCGATGAGTTCAAGGCTCCGCCAAGCAAACCCCAAAACAGCAACAAGCATCTCACCTCCACCACTCCTCCCGAAGCCAGTTGATGATAACAAGTGATGGAGCAAACTAAAGCCCATAGAAGCTACAGCTCATCGGGCCGTCTGTGATGCTACATTCACACGTGGCGTGTGTACGTGTACTCCGCTCGCTGCAACACACACATTGACCACGGCCTTTAACCATAAAGCAACCGCTGGGAGTCGAAGCTCCGCCTCTCTGTGGATCCCCGGTGAACTGAAGTTGTTCAGGATCACTGATTCATCTCAAGGAGCTCGCGTTACGGCGATATCGTGAAGAGATCTCTCGGTCGTGTCTTTGTGTGCCTGGAAATATGCCGCTGACTATCGTCACTCCACATCTCCCCTGAGGTCGTGTTCTTTTCGGGAGCGCCGAGGTCGGAGCGCCGAGGTCGGAGCGCCGAGGTCGGAGCACGCACATGGCAAATATCGACTCTGTGCAGATTTTCATGTTCAAAATACGTTTTAGATGAGTCAGACGCCTGAAATGAGGATTTTTACGACCACTTTTTGTCACATAAAGTTCATCCGGACGTCTCTGAAATACACACTCACACACACACACACACACACACATACACACACTGCCAGTTCATCTAATGCAGTCCGATACATTCTATATTCATGAAAGGTCACATGTTTAGCTTGTTGTTAAAACGGCTATAAAGAGGTGTTGATTTGACTGGATTCGCTCTTTTTGAGGCTTGTTGTGTAGAGTAAATGTTTTTATGCGTTTCCTCAACAAATAGTTTTCAGGGAGAAAAGAGTTTGATTTGATTGAGGGTTCAGGTCGAGGAGAACAGAGGAGCGGCTGTGTTAACGGGAAGAGTCCCGCTGACCTCCCCAGTGGCCGATTGCTATCTAAGCCCCACCCCCCCCCCCCGGCAGCCCTCCTCCATACGTCTTCTTCTCCTCTCTTCTCCTCCACGCTACCAGTCCTGTTCTCCTTCCGCTTTTCACACACAGCCTGAAGGAGAAAAGGAGGGCAGCCAAGTGTCATCATGCGGTCAGCTGTTTGGAGCCGGAAGAAGTTTCCACGTTGTTTCAATCAAACTTCTATTTCAGCCTCAAGGTCTAGAATACATAGTACAACGCGTTAAAATAGAATAAAATACATAAAAAAATCACAAGTAAAATACATAGAACTGCAAAAGCTTCATAAATAGACAGCTGTGCCAATGCCTCCACAGCTTTACACAGAACTTTATGTTTGCAATTAAAAAAAAATATATTTTATAAGTCATCAACCTGGCAGATACATTTGTACATAAGATTTATTTGTTGATTTATGCACTGCAACAATACTTTTTTCCCATTATTAATTTTTTTTTCCGGATAAAAGAAACTCAATTTTACTTAAACAACATACCTTATAAATCTTTATAGAATAATATTAATAATAAAATGAATAATAATAATACAAAGATGACATTCTATTCAGCTGCTGTGGTCATGCATTTGTTATTTTCAATCAATATATCTGGAAAAAAGGCAATTTTTCCACGTCACAATAAGACATGAAAGCTCAGTCGTTGGGGTGAGAGCGTTATTCTCTGGGGGAGGGAAAGAGAACAATGAAGTAAAATGCAACCAAAAAGAAGACAATGCAACAATGTGTTGCTCAGCATGTGACTGCTCCAGGTCCCTGTTGTTTAAAACATGCGTTCTCTTCAGAAGTTCACTTCAATTGTTACTTTTTCTACATGTTCAGTTATTTAACAGTTTGGGATCTTCAGCAAAAAGGAAGAAAAAAAAACGGCCACGTAATATTTCAATCAGCAAACATGCCCCGATGTGTTTTTCTTCAAATTCTTGGCCCCATTCCAATAACCAATCAGTCTTTTTCCTCGTGTTATGACACATATTGACATGTGGAAGGTCTTATCTGCTCTCACTTGACGCAACGTGTTGAGGAATCTGTGCGTGATGTCACCCTCAATGTGTGGAATTCATACAGATCTGCAGTGGAGATCATCTTGATGCTCTCGGGAGGTAAAGAAGTGAACAAGTATAGCCAGAGGCGCCACATCTCTCTCTCTCACTCTCCCCCTCTTCTTGAGCTGACTTCTCTTTTCAACTCAAATAAGAAGAACTCATATCTCTTAATTTAAGGGCTATTCTGCCAAAGGAGATTTTCAGTTCATCTTTCAACGCACGCTTAAATGAAGAAGAAAAAAGAGGCCGCTGCAGAGAACATCAAGAGGCACAGCAGACTGCACGTACACAAAGGCTGATGCTTAGAGGGAAGAAAAGGCTCTTTTCTTTACATTGTATCTGTGTGTGTGTGTGTGTGTGTGTGTGTGTGTGTGTGTGTGTGTGTGTGTGTGTGTGTGTGTGTGTGTACCAGGCGGCAAACCCCCGGTTCTGCCGACTGAAGCCAATGCGCTAGCTAGGGTCTTAAAACATGCACTCTCTATACCGGCCTGCAGGGGGCGACTCCTCTGGTTGCAAGAAGGAAGTTTGATTGTATGGAAGTCTTTGATAAAATAATGACTCTACTTCTCAATTGATTTATTACCTCAGTAAACATTGTAAACATGAGTTTTTGTTCTCAATCGCTAGTCTAATTTCTTTTTAAAATCCAGCATGATGTAAATCTTTTCTTGTAAAATAAACCATGAAGCTAATCCACAAACCAATGGTCGCCATCACGATGAATACGCCCACTTCTTATACATCTATGGTTTGTGCAGAGAAAGGAGGAAATCAATAATCACTCCTGAATATATATGTATAGTATTTCACGTATAAAATTAGACAGCATAATCATTGTTTACGCAATCTGTGTCTTCGATGTTATCTCTACTTTTTTCTTCCTGCCTATCTCAGAGGTCATTGCTCCTGTTCTCACATCCCTCCCTCAGGCACAGACATATGCCAAACTCTTCCCGGTTACCCCCGTCCTCTCACACCTGGCAGAAAGCCTGAGAACGTTTCCTCTCCTCGCAGATATAATCCCATAATTGTATAATTCTCTCACTTTCCTTACTTGCATTACCTATTTTAGTGTACGGTTAGCTATTGGAGCAGTTGTTGACTCGAGGTTCTACAATGTTTTAAATGTATACCAGGTGTGATACGAGAAGAATGAGTTTCACTATCATTTGATACACATAAATCATCTTAAATGCTTCCATCCGAGTGAATGCATGTAGCTTTAAAACAAATCCCAAACTGAATATAGAAATATAATGAAGCCCAATAGACACAGTCGAGCTCAGTGGAGGTTGTCGGTCTGAATTCTAAAGTATGCGTCCGGGAGCCATCCGCTCAAGTTATGGCGTTCGGTACGCGTCGTGCTGCTGCATGTCGGTGCGTGCCCTGGGCCGGCCCTGCAGCACGGTGTCAGTGAGAGAAAACAGTCGCCCCCCCCGGAGGATGATGTCAGAGGCCGTGACGGATGACATCACTGACCAAACTCCCTTCCATCCACAAATCAACGAGATGTGTCATGCACATCCTCACGTGCCTCATAAAGTTCTAAAAGGTTATATTTTGAATTTTTTACACTTGATATTTTATTTCGGTATTTTTACAGAAAGACAACCTTCAAAAGTAAGAATGCATAATAATAATAATAATAATAATAATAAAACAAAAATATAAATACAAATAAAAAAATAAAAATCAAGTAGGGCCATAAGGAAAAACTAAAATAACAATGTTAAAGCAGGAACATAATTCTAAATAAGGAAGCAAAGAAATCAAAACAACCATGCAGCACTTCACCGACGTCATCAGTCAATCATAAATTCGGTCCAACAAACAGATCTCTAGTACAAAATACATTCAAAGAGTTCTAATCACAGGGTCTCTTTGACTTAGTTTTGAACTTATAAATGTGGGTTGCATCTTGGTGAAACATAGTGCTTTTCTTTTTCAGAGATAATGGGCCTCTGGCGTGTCACTTCCTTATTTTGATATATATTTTGTCCATCTAGCTGTGTATAAGTCTGTTCTCAGTCTCAAAAGGAAGGTTATTCTTTCCATCTCGTGGATTTATCTAATTATTTCAGTCCAGTTATTTTTTTCCCGGGCATTTCTCTCTTTACATTGCAAAGTGAGGATTAAGCCATTTAGCATGTAATCTAACAATAATGGATTATTCGATTATAGCGAGCAAGAATTGGAACGTAACTCCGGCTTCAGCTCTTTAAATGAGAAGATCTCCTGCTTTCAACACATGTTGTTGACCGTTGGACTGTTTTCAGACAAAACACGCCATTTTAATCACATCTGGGCAATTTTGATAGCTAAAAAAGAAAATCAGAATAATCGACATTACTTCGTGCTACGAGTAATATGTAATATGTATGCGTGAACTAGAAGGGGGGGGGGGGCTTTAAACAGCCTGGACCTGCTAATGTGTCCTAATTCCACCTCTCAAAAAGATCCCCTCTCTATTTGTAACAGGAGAGAGGGTCGTTGACCTCAGTGGGGCTGGTTAATCTACCTGGCTAATGGGGACATCCAAAAGGCCCAGGTGTTGCACACCTGGGCCTTTTGGTCCTGCCGCTCGTGCAGGTGAGCGTGGCTCGCCCTCGATCCCCTCCCTGTAACTCCGCCCCCCCCCTTCCCCCCCCACACTCCCCTCCCTTAAGCTCCTCTAATTGTGTTCCCATCCCACATCCCCTCAGAAAGCTCCGAACACAAACTCAGCCCCGCCTCGCGCCGCCGCTCTCTTTATGTTTCCATTTCCTCTCTTCTCACGCAGAACGTGCCGCCGTGCAACCGAAGGACGGTTTGTGAAAGTGCAACAGAGTACGAGTGTGTACACAGTCATCTATTATAACGATAATAATGTATTATTGTTATTATTCTACACAGAGCAGATGTGGAGCAACTTTGACATTCATTTTGAGTTTTTATTGTCCACCTGATGGATGGAAGTCTCCTTTAGGGCCGACTCCTGAGGAAAGGATCTGGCCCGTCAGACACTGAATACTCCACTTTAATAATAATAATCACTTTCATGTGCAACTGCGTCTGACCGCCAGAGAGAAAAGAGAAGTGAACCAAAACAGAAAAGTTGTGGGCTGGAAAAACCAAAACAATGAGCAGAAAGTCAAAATAAAGCTTGAAAAGCTTCGACTCGAAACGATTATTTATTTAAAACCGACTCAAACTCTGCATTTAAGCACACGTTTTAGTTTTGTGTTTTTTTTTTAACGGCGAATGAGAGAACGGCCTGCGTCAGTTTATGTATCTTCAAAAGGTTCTAAACTAAACGATATAATAGCATAGATCACTTCTCTAGGGGTCAGCGGAGGATAGCGCCTCCTTGTTGTGGTGAGGTGTGTGTGTGGGGGGGGGTGAGGATACACTGCTCTGTCTTTACGTCCTCAGAGCGCCTCTCTTTACCACCTTTTCATTGTCTCTCTCTCTCTCTCTCTCTGCCTCGTGTCCCCATTGCGAGCACACCACACTTGTCATTTGGTCTTAATTAAAAGGCTAAACGTGCACCCCCCCCACACACACACACACACACACACACACTTTCCCTCCTGTCTGTCTTTAGCCTCTCTAAAGCCCCTCTCTTAGCCCCCCCCCCCCGAAGGTTCAAGGCTAACTTGACTACATCTCAAAGGCCTCTCCGTCGATGGAGTTAAACCCCGGAGAGGCCCGCGGTTCAATTAGCCGGCCACGCGGCCCCCGAGTGGCTCCCCGGCTCCGGGGCCCTGAATGGCGGCTGAACGGCACACAAAGATCTTTTGTGGAAGTGACAACGTTTTGTAGATGAGTGTGTGTGTGTGTGTGTGTGTGTGTGTGTGTGTGTGTGTGGGAGGGGGGGGGGTCAGAAGTCCTTGTGATCTCACTTTGGGAAAAAGGGGGCAATTTAGCCAATCCCTTCTTTAGTTGCGATGACAACAAGGCCTCTCTCTCTCACACACACATACACACACACACACACACACACACACACACACACATATATAAATACTTCTTGATCTTGTTATAATCCACTTCCCAAAACAAGTGGACAACGGTTGTGCGGAGTTGTTTAATCTGAGTTTCGCGCACTTCGTTCCTGATTATTGCTGCGCTCATCACTTTAGGCAAAGTCCCCCCCCCCCCCCCCCGGCCCCTCCCCACTCCCCCTCGGGGCAGAAGCAAATAGCCTCCACTGGGATCTCTCCGCGGGAGGCTTCGGCAATCACATTCCCGCATCCAGCAGCTGTGGAGAACCCTTTTGGTGTTCCTCCAGCTCCGCGTGTTTCCTCTGAGAGAACATATGGACCACATGTGCGCCTCACAAGATGCCCGCTTCTCCGCCTGTAAAAAAAAAGAGAGTTTTTCAACAAAAGCACAAATACACCTTCTCGAATGTGGCTTTGATGTCACGTGATCGCGGTGGAAAACGGCGTAAGCTCTCTCTCTCTCTCTTTGATCGCCACGCGCGTAACCCACGGCAACAGAGCACACGAGGCTAACTCCTCTTCACACAACGGAACAAAACCGCTGGGGTGGAAAACAGTCACATCTGGGCGGAGCTCTCGGGGGTGAAATTTACCTGTCAAGGATGAACAATCAAATCAAAGACTTAGAGGAAAGTGAGGCGGCGATGGTGATTCTGTTGATGTGAGCGTGAATGGAGGGAGGAGGAGGAGGAGGAGGACTATTTGGGGTTGTTTGCCCGTCGCCATGCTGAATCAGCGCCCGACACGATCTTGACTCAGAGCTGCGAGCGGCTGCCGGCCCGGACAGGCAACCTCTGTGACCTCACCTCCTCCACCTCCTCCACCTCCTAGACACACGCTGAGCCCTGCACTCGAAAGGCTCGGGTTAGTTATTGCATGCGCACATGGGTATGTATGTACGTGTGTGTTTGTGTGTGCATGTGTGTAGCTCTTTCATTTCCTCTGTAATCTCTTAATCATAGAGCCCACCTGGGGGGCTGCAGCCTCTGTTTGTACAGCGTTCACTTTCCATGATGTCACTTCCTCTCTCTCTCTCTCTCTCTCTCTCTCTCTCTCTCTCTCACACACAAACACACATCTCGTACCTATAGTACCGTTCAAAAGTTTGAGGTCATCCAGACAATTTCGTGTCTTCCATGAAAACTCACAGTTTTATTTATTAAATGATGAATACAAGATTAACACAAAATATAGTCAAGATATTGACAAGGTTAGAAATAATGATTTTCATTGTAAATATTAATGTTGTTCTTCAACTTGTCGCCCAAAGGAAGGCCAGTTTTAGAGCTTCTCTCACCAGCATAACAGTAGTTTTCAGCTGCGCTCACATAAAAAGGGTTTCAATGTCAAGGAATAATCAGTTTGAGGAAAATGCAAAATAAAAAGCTATACAAAATAAAATAAAAGCGTTTCAAGGGGGTTCTAACCCTCTAAAACTCTAACACTGGAGATGGGCCTCTATACACTGATGTAGAGATTTCATTAAAAAACAGAGAATAGTCATTCATCACATTAACTATGTATAGCAGGCCTAGTCAACTAGCGGCCCGCTATACATAGTATAGGAATTGCGCGCGACTGAACTCCTAAAGTTTCGTTCTGCGTGGGGGGGGGGGGGGATTTCTTATTCGGCTCACTTGCTACTGAAGTTGAATAGCCCTGATGTATAGAGTGTATTTATGAGTCATTTAATGTCATTTTCATTGGAAAAAACACTGTTTTTTTTTTCCTTTTTCAAAGTGACCCCACATTTTTGAACGGTAGTGTATTTCCCTCATGAACACTTAAAAGTGCAAATTTTCTTGAAAAGTTTAAATCGTGCGCTCGGAAGATATAATTCACATAATTGACAATGTTTACAGGCAATTGTATAGTGAGCAATGATGTTGAAAGACGCAGGGAACGAAGAACAAAGGAGCGAGCTGGGATTTTAAATACTCGTGTTGTGGAGGTGACTGGAGTTCAAGCCCACAAAAACAACACCGCACACGAGACTGAGGAGAGCCGCCAAGAGAACGCTATTCTGAAGTGTTTGTTGTTGTGGGTTTCAACAAAGAAAAGAAACTCAGGGAACTTTAGTCTGGACTTCCACTGATTGGGTTTGTCTCCCTGGTTTTTGTCTTTAATTATCTTTGCTATGAACTATTCATACATTCTGTTATATGTTATATTCATTGAATGTTTTATGTAACTCTTTCTTTAATGCTTCATTCTGGTCACATGACATCTCGTGTTCTGTCCAGCCTGAAGAGTGATCCTCCTCACATTCTAAACCAGTGGTTCCCAAACTTTTTCTGTCAAGACCCCCTTTGATGATATAGGAACATTGGACGACCCCCCTCCCCCCCCCCCTCCCCGCAACCCGACCCCAAATTGTTCTCGTTTTTTAATGAATTGCATTATAATGCATGAACTGTATAAAATATTTGTATTTCTTTCTAAAATAAGTACATATCACTTCACAGTTTATTCTTCAGTTTGTTTAACTGGGAAAAAATAGCAATAATAAAATATATATAAAATAAAAAATATATAAAATAATTTGTAAATACAATTACCCCCCACTTTGGGATCCACTGCATTAAAGCAAAATGGGAAAAGGAATCTGGGATAGATATTTCTGAGGAAGAATAGACATTAATATGGGGGTACCAATGGAAATGTACCAGTTCAATGAGCTGGCGAGAGTTTAACTGGAAAAATTACACAAGATATTTCATTACACCATCTCAGACATCTCACTATAGTGATACCACTCCTGAATGCTGGAGAAAATGTGGACACCAAAGCACAAACCATTATCACATCTTCTGGGACTGTCCCATCATTAAACACTTCTGGAAGGCGGTACACAATACTTTACAGGACATCTTTCGCGAGGACATCCCTTTGGACTTTAAGATTCTGGACCTTGGAAATTTACCTCAGAGTTGGCCGAAAGGGGACAGACTCTTGATTAATGCATTGCTGGTGGCCAGCAAAAAGTCTATTACTAGAAAATGATTACAACCAGAGTGTCCTACAATTACATCTTGGAGAGACATTGTAACGGATATCTACAGAATGGAGCAGATCACAGCTCATGTCAATCAAAGAACAGAAACATTTCTTAAACACTGGCAAAAGTGGTGCAACTATGTCACAGATAAATGGCCTGACTGTATTTCTTTACTCTATGGAAAATGATTTCTCCCTACTTTATTTATTATTGTTATTAGTTTTATTACTATGGTATTGTTTCTTTATTTGCATATGTTTTTTTCTTCTTTTTTTCTTCTCTTTTTTTGGCCTGTACTTCTCTATGTACAAAGAATCTGAAAAATTTAAATATGTGTATGTGAGATTTTGAACACTAATAGAATACAAAAAAAAAAAAAAAAAAAAAAGCTGCTCAGCCATTGGTCCACTGAAAGCTACTCAGCCATTGGTCCTCTGAAATCTGCTCAGCCATTGGTCCACTGGAAGCTGCTCAGCCATTGGTCCACTTAAAGCTGCTCAGCCATTGGTTCATTGAAAGCTGCTCAGCCATTGGTCCACTGAAAGCTGCTCAGCCATTGGTTCATTGAAAGCTGCTCAGCCATTGGTTCATTGAAAGCTGCTCAGCCATTGGTCCACTGAAAGCTGCTCAGCCATTGGTCCACTGAAAGCTGCTCAGCCATTGGTTCATTGAAAGCTGCTCAGCCATTGGTCCACTGAAAGCTGCTCAGCCATTGGTCCACTAAAAGCTGCTCAGCCATTGGTCCACTGAACGAAAAAAATAGCAATAATAAAATATATATAAAATAAAAAATATATAAAATAATTTGTAAATACAATTAACTTAATTTCAAACAAAGTGCAAACAACATATACTGTATTTCCTCACATTGAACAGCAGGTTTTCTCAAACAATAAAATAACACAATTATGAACAAGGTGTGCAGGTCTACATGGTACATTTTATTTTGTGATCATATTCCTATGTATATTCCTATTCATATCAGTGACTGGTGTGGGCTTGCTTTGCTTTACAGATTTTGTCAAAGCGGGGTTGCTGGTTGGAGATAGCTACTCTCAGCTCATTTAGACCAGGGGTGCTCAATACGTAGATTGGTCGATCGCGGCGACCTGCCAGTCGATCGCGGCGTAGTGTTGGTAGATCGCATCACAGAAAAATAAATGTGCCCGCCCCCGAGTAACTTCCTCATAGCGCCAGATTACAGCAGAAGCGTGTCATTTCTGTCACTCCGTGTCGCGTTAACAGTCCTCCGCTCGCGGTCTCCCGCACCGCAAAGCTTCGCTGGCTTGCGCGCGCATCGTCGGGGCGGAGCAGAGAAAAAGTCACTAGCACCCCCCGTCGATCGTCTTGACTTGGTCACATTATAAGTAGCTCGCATGCTGAAAAAGTGTGACCACCCCTGATTTAGACCAGTCACAAATCTGTCCATCTTTGTACATACTTCCTTCTCTTATCTTTATCTTTCTCTGTCGCTGCGTATCTTTCTCGCTCTGTGTCGCTGTGTGTCTCTCTCTCGTTCGCGCTCCCTCACTCTCTCCCTCGCGCTCTCTCGCTCGGCGCGCGCGCTCTCTCGCTCTCGCTCGCTCTCTCGCTCTCGCTCGCTCTCTCGGCTCTCTCGCTGGTTTTGCCACAGTCGGTCTGCGACATGAGCCGCTCTGGTGGCGTGGTTGGAACACAATGCATGTCACGTTGGTTATTTTATATTGTTTTACCGGTGTATGTGTGTGTCTGTGTGTGTGGGTTGGTGATGAAGCCGCGACCCCCTGTAGTACCACCGCGCCCCCCCTAGGGGTCGCGACACCCACTTTGGGAACCACTGTTCTAAACACACTCTGAACATTCTAAACACATTCTATACTCATTCTAAACACACTTTGAACATTCTAAACACATTCTAAACACATTCTAAACACACTCTAAACACATTCTAAACACACATCGAACAATCAGTGTGTTTTCAGATTGTTCAATGTGTGTTTAGAGTGTGTTTAGAGTGTGTTTAGAGTGTGTTTAGAATGTGTTTAGAATGTGTTTAGAATGTTCAGAGTGTGTTTAGAATGTGTTTAGAATGTTCAGAGTGTGTTTAGAAAGTGTTTAGAATGTGTTTAGAATGTGTTTAGAATGTGTTTAGAATGTTCAGAGTGTGTTTTCAGATTGTTCGATGTGTGTTTAGAATGTTCAAAGTGTGTTAAGAATGAATTTAGAATGTGTTTAGAATGTGTTTAGAATGTTCAAAGTGTGTTTTGAATGTGTTTAGAATGTGTTTAGAATGTTCAGAGTGTGTTTAGAATGTGTTTAGAATGTGTTTAGAATGTTCAGAGTGTGTTCAGAATGTGGTTTTAGTATTCCGAGTGTTCAGAGTGCATGATGAAAATGAGGTTTTCTTAAGTTTCTTTAGCTCATCGATTGCTTTTGCCTTGAACAAAGACCAGCAGAGGTGAAAGTGGGTGGAGGTTGACTGCAATGGGAGTTGAAAAAAATGCACGGGAAGAAAAAGAGGAAGAGGAGGAGAGTAAAAAAATGACATAAACCACAAAAAGGGTGGTGAGAATAGACACACAAAAATACCAAAGACACCAAAACAAAAGAGAAGCTATTTTGGCGTCATTTTGTTAATTATCTCCGAAGGACTCTCTCTCTCTCTTTCTCCCATATCTCCGCAGGACGGGGATCAGTGATGAATCTTTGGCTTTTTTATAATTTCAATGCTTTGTTTGAATAAATGCACTGTTTGCTGAACAGTAACCAGAGAAGAAAACTTTTAATTGTCCTCCTTTATTGTCTATAAAGCACTTTCTATTCCTGCGAGAGGCAGTCGTTTCAGTTTGCTTTATAATTAAAAAACATACATATATATTGGCTGTAAAGATTTCAGAAACTAAAAATAAAGTCTGGCACATCTGTTTAATACTGGAAACATCACATCATCCACCAAACACAGCAAATATAAAGGTGGAGTCATATATTTTGTGATCCATCAACAAGTCACATGGTGCTCAAACACAATGCATATTCACCAAGTGATGAAATACTATAAATGAGAGGTTTTACTGGGGGAGGTTCCCCGTAAACAGACCGAGCTTCCCTGCCATAAATGCTCCTTGTGTGTATGTGTGTGTGTGTGTGTGTGTGTGTGTGTGTGTGTGTGCGTGTGTGTGAGTGTGTGTGTGTGTGTGTGTGAAACAAAACACAAATCTTTCAGCATATGGATGTTGACTGATAGCATGTGTTGTGCAATAGTAGGTGGGTTTATAGGCATACTTTGTGTGTGTGCACACACACACACACACCTAGAGAGGCGGTATTCTGAAGTTTCATTACCTGCTGGAGGACAGAAAGTAGACTCCAATACTAACAACAACAACAACAACAAAAAACGCAACTTATCAAGTGTATAAGTTATCTGTTTTCAGTGTAACATCAGCATGATGTTAGCTTTCTAATTCTTACTATATGTCAAAAAACATCCCGATATTTACGCCGGTTTAAGTGGTCCACTAAATATTATGTAAGAAGTATGGAGCAGAAAACTGTTTTTCACCAAATTTCACTGTGTTCTGTCGTACAATCAACTTTTCAACATTATGGGCAGTTATGTAAATCATATTTTTAAATGAATATATTCATATGCTTAATTTAAATATAAATTAATACACATTTTCTTGCTTTTTCTGCACAATATGTTGCAATATTGCATATCACAAGGTTCGTTTTGGATCAGATTAAATATTTACCACAGGTACTTCATAGTATAACTCTAATATATATGTATTTATTTATTTACTTTTTTATACCCTTTAAAATTAAAGCTGTGAATAAATGCAACGTCAAAATCCAAAAAACTTACATTAATATTCTTATTAAATAGACACATCTCCTTAATAACCTTTTTTATTTTTTTTAAATGTCCCTGTCACTGCTCTATTATTGTATTATTATATCATATTCCCACACGTGTGTGTCAGTGTGTTGGGGGGGGGGGTATTTAAACCCTCCTCGCGTGCCTCCAGCTGGAGTCCGTCTATTTGTTTTTCCTGGACATATTTTAACGCTGGGCTCACATCCTCTCCGCTCGCAGTCCGAAGCTCTTATAATTATCACATATTTTCCAGTGCAGAATGAACAAAAATCAAGGCCACCACCACTTTTTTTTTTTTAAACACACAGCAATTTGCTAGTAAAATAACCGTCTCCTTCGAGCCGTTCAAATGACTCACGTTAAGCTCCTCTGACACGGCACCGGCGAGACAGCCCGCTAATAAACGCTTGGAGCTCACGCACACTCAGCGAGGGATCTGGGTTGCCACACACATATACAGACATCAGACACATCCATACACACGGAGAGACGAGTACACACACAATCTGCCCACATCATCCGGTACGGCGTCGCTCCTGATCCCCTCGGCCTAAGCCCGTCTGCTCTGCCTCCCTCTCAACCCAAACAGGCTCACGGCTTTCTGGAGAAGAAATTGGTCCAATAAATCAAAAAGTGTAAACCAACACCACGCAACCGTGCCCGAGTTCCTCCGTCCCGCTGACCCCACAGGAGCCCCATTAAGGGGCCGTCGTGGGGTCCGGGGGGGGGGGGGGGGGAGGAGGAGGAGGAAACGCCGGCCCGAACCTCCTTCCTCTCCTCTCTTCTTCTCTGGCCCCGGCACGTTTCCCACACACTGTTGGGAGTTCACCTCTGGCTTCTGACCTGATGGGAGTGGGGGTTGTATTGGGGGTGGGGGTAGGGGGGGGGACCACCCAGTCAGGCTCTAAAGGGGGCCCCCCCTCCACCCCCTGGGGATGGGACGGCTGAGGAGTGTGGAGCTTAGACGCCAGGGGACAGCATCTTTTAGTGGGTTAGGTACAAGGGGGGAAGAAGATCAGAGACGTGCGGTGTGGTGATGTCGGATGGGATGGAGTTGAGCTGTGGACGGGGGGTGAAGGAGGGGTTAGAGGGGCTTTAAACTCTGCGAATGGGTGTCGGGGGGTCACTAAGTGCTTCAACTGAAGGACAAGAGGACGGACAGAGAAACAGTGACCGCTCATATCTGAACGCTCGCATCTCTTTTACCACAGGCAGGGGGGGGGGGGGGGGGGCTGTACTTGCTCTGTGTGTTTTTTTTCGGCCACTCCGTATAATCCGAGAAAGTCAATTAAGGGCCGGTTGCTGGAGGCTGAGGTGATAACATTAGTGCAGGAGGAGGACCGATGGAGTGGAGATAGACTGATTTTGTCCATGGAGGTTGTAAATCTTTCTTTTATCACCAACCAAATAATAGTCCCGGGGCATTCACTCAGGCAGGAAGGCGCCCCAATAAAGCTGCCAGATCCTGCACACACATCATTACTGTAGCAATAGTCATTTCACATTTCACCCGTAGTTATTTGTCGGGGTTGCAAGGTGTTGTGAGCTTGTTGTTGGAGATTTAAGAGACTTCAACTACAGTATCTTTCAGGCATGTTTGCTTTTGGGAATGTTAGTGACGTGATATGAAATGAACAACATTGATATTGCCTAAAGAAGGCGTGTCAAACTTATTTTCGCCGTGGGCCACATGCTGTAGGTGTCATGGCCGCTTCTTAAAGGGCCGGTGTAACTGAAGCACTGTATAAACTACTCCCGAACATATTCTAAATATACTTTTTTTTTGCCCTTGATTATTATTTATTTGAGAGAAGAAACAGTGTACACAATTTGCTAATATTAGAACACAAATCCATTTAATTTGAAACCTTCAAAATAAAAGCACAGGATATAAAGGTGATCATATGACTTTCAAGCCGTCAGGGGCCAAACAAATTGACGTGATTGGCACCTGTGGCCTAAAGCATTCTGTACTTCGCCAACAGATTTTGGCATTTAAAGCATAAGGATTGATGAAAAGACTCAAATCCTGAATGTGTTAGTCTGCCTCTCAATATTTTCTGACTTCCTCACGCTGGTTGTTGCCTATTAGACGTAAATCAGGGTGATTTTCGTTAAAAAATAATAATATTAAATATATATATACATATATATATTGCTAAAACCCTTCCTTACTCAAACAATTCTACAAAGTGCATTAGTCGGGACTATTTTTCCAGCTGCAGATTAATGCACAATTGGTGCTTTAGTGAGAATGTTGAGCAGCAGGATGACGATGAATGTGGGATTGACTCACAATACAATAAAAAGTCTATATTTACATGTATAACGTGAACTCATTGAGCTCTATGGCACATGGAATAAGCTATTGCGAGGGGTTCACTATGATTCAAAGTTAATCATTTATTACAGCCGTATAAGCACTAAAAATATCCCATGATGCACCGCTGTGACCTCATCTGATCGGAGCTACCGGCGCATTGTCTGGACCGCGTGGCGTGTTTCTGTTTGGTCTCAGGTCAGCGGTGACCGGCGCACAACGCAGATAACAGATAACAGACGCAGCAGGGGAAGAGAGGAACGGGCCGAGAGGGTAATAAAGAAAGAGTGACAGTGGAAACAGAGCAACAAAGAGCGGGAACACAAAGGACGTCTGACAGGTCAGGAATGTGCCGGCAGGTAGTGCAGGGGCCCAGGAAGAAGGGAGACATGGGAAAACATGGAGGGGGAACAATAGCAGCGTGGGTGCGTGTGTGTGTGCGCGTGTGTGTGTGTGTGTGTGTGTGGTTGGTTGGGGTGTAGCAGAGCCCAGGGGTAGATCGGTTTACCCACCACTTACCTGCTCAGCACAGCACTCATGCTGGGAGCCGGGCCTCAAAGGGAGAACGCATCAATGGCTGCTATTCATATCACCACCTGTGTGTGTGAGTGTGTGTGTGTGTGTGTGTGTGTGTGTGTGTGTGTGTGTGTGTGTGTGTGTGTGTAAGCGTGAGCTGTTGATTAATTGATGCAGAGATAAGGTGGGGAGGAGATCTTCCAGACGTTGTGTCAGTTGCATTCTAAAACTAGAAGAGCGCATACCTTCGCCGCAGGCACTTTTATGGTACCTTTTCATAACCTTGACCTTTGACCCGATCGATCCCAAATATAATCAAATGGTCCCCGGATAATAACCAATCATCCCACCAAATTGCGTGCCATTCGGTTTAATACTTTTTTGACTTATGCGAATAACACACATACATATAAATGAATGAACTAGAATGGGCACTCGGTAGAGCGCATACCTTCACATATCACAAGATTGGGCATTGAATTATGAACATAAAAATTGTGCTATGGTAAATTTGTTGACCTTTTCATGACCTTGACCTTTGACCCGATCAATCCCAAAAACTAATCAAATGGTCCCCGGATAATAACCAATCATCCGACTAAATTTCATGCGATTCAGAGAAGATGTTGACCTTTTCTTGACCTTGACCTTTGACCCGGTCAATCCCAAAATCAAATCAAATGGTTCCCAGATAATAACCAATCATCCCACCAAATTTCATGCGATTCGGTTTAACACTTTTTGACTTATGCGAATAACACTCACGCACGCACGCATACAAATACGCGGCGATCAAAACATAGCCTTCCGCATTCTCAGAATTGAAGGTAATAAGCACATTTTTGTGATGGGATTGTGGTTTGTTATGAACTGTAAAACAAAGATGTTCCGCGTTGCAATAACTCCTTGGACCTCGCCGCCGCTCTCGCCGCTCTTTAATCACGCCAAATCGCAGAGCGGATTAGCGCTGCGTCTTCCTGGCACCGGTACAGAGAG
Source organism: Liparis tanakae (assembly GCA_036178185.1). NCBI lineage: Eukaryota > Metazoa > Chordata > Actinopteri > Perciformes > Liparidae > Liparis > Liparis tanakae. The sequence goes on along the minus strand of CM070099.1, from coordinate 19,831,223 downwards.
AAGGCTGTGTGAGGATTGTGTGGCGGAGCTCTGCGTTATACGCACAAACGTCTCATTTAGACACGCAGGTAATGACGGCCAACAAGGCGGAGGAGATCACAGGGATCCCAGAAAGAGAGGGAAACATTCGGTTTCAGTAAATTAAGGAGGAACTGGGCGTTGCTTTAGGGAAGCAACACAATCGGGGGTTTTCGCAGAAATCCAGGGGAATTTTGGGTGAATTATCTGACAACAAAGCGATATTGGGTTTCTAATATCTCTCTTTCTCCCATTCATGGCCCGGTTGATTGAGATGTTCTCGTATGAGGACGTCTTGTGTTTATGATATACAAGAAAGAAATCCCCCGAAAACAAACGCGTTGGCTCTTCGTGTCTTCGTTTGATGTAAACTCGGCAACTCAAGAAAAAAAAGCGAGATAAGATGTCATCCTCACAAACACACTGGGGAAATAATTACTGTATTTAAGGAATGTTTTTGAGTATTTTTATCTATATGCTACTTTTAACTTTTTTTTACTACCTTTGGGGTCAATTTGACCCCATTCAATGTTGTTTTAAACTTTTTATTTTGTATTTTCCACAATCAGATTAGTCCTTGACATCGATAAAAATAAAAAAAATAAAATAAAATCAGCACACATCCAAATCCATCCATATCCACATACACCATTCAATGTTTAACGTCTCTAAAGAAAATGATCATTAATATTTTTTAATTCATATTTCAAGACTTTTCCTAATTTATCGGGGACAACTGGGAAAACATAAAATGCACACAATGATATGTTTTTATTGTCCTGAACACAACTCGTACCCATCGGTGTTCTTTGGGGTCAATTTGACCCCAGGCTATTTTTCACTGTGTAAAACATATAAGAAATATCAACGTTTTTATTTATTTAAAGGGCTATTTAGGTCGTCAACAAACAAACAAACATAAAATACCTCACACTTAAACTTGGGAAACAATATTAATTCTAATCATTTTATGGAGGTTTTAACTGCTGTGGTCGGTCAGTAAATTTGAAGGTAACAGGAGGGTTAAAAAAATCCATTTATTTCTAAACACTGTCCTCATTCACAAAGAGTCTCAAAGAAAACTCTCCTAAACCATTATGTTGTGCTATATTGTGCTAATTAGCGCATCAAAATAAGGCTTAACATAAGATTATTACTAAGGTTCTCATTCAGGCCTAAACACCTCCTGGATGACGTGTGAGCCCTTATAATCCACCAGTGATGCTTTGTGGAAAAGCTTCTTAGAAAAGTAGTAAACAAGCATTTTACAGTAATGACCAACATTTTCTAACGAGATGTTCACCAATCAGATTTGGGGATTACGTTTGGGGGTCCATAGACATATTTTCCATCCTGGTACTTTAACTTGTAACACACGTTGACCGAGCGATCTGAGTGCGTTTTCCACCTTTGGTTGGGACAAATTAAGTATAAGTGCATGCGTGTGTGCGTGTGTGTGTGTGTGTTTGTGTGTGTGTGTGTGTGTGTGTGTGTGTGTGTGTGTGTGAGAGACGGAGAAGCAGATGTTGGAGTGCAACCTGAGACTAGCTTCGCTTTTCTCCCGAGCGACAGAAGACACGGGTCGCTGTGACAAAAACAAGTGACCCCCAGCAGCTGGGGGGGAACACGGTATGTGTGTGTTGTTTCATATGTGTGCACATGTTGTGTGTGTTGCACACACGTGTGACACATGATAGCGCTCGGGGGCAGATGCCCGGATCAGAGACGGCCAGTTGTCAGAGGATTCCCACGCTAAATCTGTGACGACGGGGGCCTCGAGTGGAAGAAC
>CM070099.1:19739416-19824416 GCA_036178185.1 Liparis tanakae | reverse complement strand
GTGTGTGTGTGTGTGTGAAGAATAATACATAACAGTGTTTTTTTGGGGGCGGGTTCTTCCAAAGGGGGCGTGTTGGAAGAACAGAGTAATGCGTGAGGCCAGACACACAGCGCAGTCTTTCCGTGCCGTGACACGTTGGGATGAGAGAATGGCACCTCTTGTTTACCCTCGTCTCCACGACTCATCAATAAGGCTCTTTGACGGACACACACACACACACACACACACACACAGATACACACTGTGTGTCATTCGTCAACCTGCCGCTCACTCCCACCAGCTGACCCCTAAAAACCCTGAATGCTCTCATTTGTGTCCCACCTCCATTCAACAAAACAAAACATCCATTCAAAAAACAAGAAAAACATGAATATACAGAGTAACATTTTGTTATAAATAGCCTCCCACAGATGTTTATTAAATGACACGTAGGCGCTCATCACGGCCAGCCGCTCGCTCGGAGCTCGTATGGTTTTAGATTATTTTTCTTTTAGAATAGAATAGAATAGAAATATACTTTATTAATCCCCAAGGGGAAATTTGTGGACACAGTAGCACCAATAAACTAAACACACAAGAATAAAATATAAATATAAGAAAGAAAGAAAGAAACAGTGACTGTGCATAAACTATACAAAGTGAAATATATAATATAAAATAAAATATATATGTATATATATACATACACAACATATATGCAAATACAGCAGTGTAAAATAAAATAAAATAAAATATAGACAGTGTGCAAAATGTTTTTTTTTAGGGGTTCTGGAGCCGTCTGATGCGATGAAGACGAGTTGTCATTCACCAGGTGAAGCAGCAGACAGACACCCCGATGACAACGCTGTTTAAACAGATGGCAGGTGTCACCGTGGCTAACGGAGAGACGGCTGCACTTTAACTCACTCGACAGCAACGCGATACTCACGGCAACAATCGGGTTACCATGGCAATCTGAGACGCTACAGTGTAGAAAAAAGGGATTTTATGCATCACTTTGACTGTAGAGTTGAAATATCAAGTGTCAGGTCATGTTAGCACGTCAATTTAGCTGCCTGACTGATTGTGTGTGTGTGTGTGTGTGTGTGTGTGTGTGTGTGTAGTCAGATGAGCTGATTGAGCTGCCAGTCTAGAGCGGCTCTATCTTTAGGCCGACCGAGACATCTGCAGCAGCCGGCCGACGCCGTCGCCGGGCAAACGTTCATTTTTAGGCCGTAGACGGTGACGCAGAAATGAGAGAGAAGCAATAAACAGAGTGAGTTGTTCTCGGCGGATGACAGGGCAGATATGCGATGCGGTGTCTGTGTGTGTGTGTGTGTGTGTGTGTGTGTGTGTGTGTGTGTGTGTGTGTCTGTAACCTATTGTTAAGGCAAACAGGAAATTGGCACGCGCTGCAAACCACATAATCGTTATAATTTGCGAAAAAGCTGCGAGAGCGTGTAGGATTTCCAGAGAAGTCTTTAACTTTACTCCCACTAGAGACACGGAGACACTGAAGACAGAGAGAGACAGAACAACAAAGAGTGAAAGAGAAATAAAGAAAGAGACTTGAGATTGAAATGATGGATGGGTTTGTTATTTACAAGCATGTGATCGGTCCATCATTAGAGAGCGTTTGTTCATTCTGATGTTACGTAACAGACATTTGGCCCGAGGGACATGTCCCCAATACTGAAGTGACAGGCGTCCACTGTGTGTGTGACAGCAGAGAAAGACACTTTAAAAGTGTTTCCAACACACACACACACACACACACACACACACACACACACACACACACACACACTGCCATGGTGGAAATACACATGACGGGCAACGAGAGCTTGGAGGGTTTTCATTGGCCGAGAGGAAAATGTACGAGTTAGAGGACGAAGCACGGCGTGTCAACAGTCGTCTGGGGCTGTCGCTGCTGTCTAATCCAGAGCTCAGACCCCAGAGCCCAGACCCCGGGTCCCGGACCCCAGGCCCCAGGCCCCAGGTCCCAAGTCCAAGACCCCAGGCCCCAGGCCCCAGGTCCCAAGTCCAAGACCCCAGGCCCCAGGCCCCAGGTCCCAAGTCCAAGACCCCAGGCCCCAGACCCAGGCCCCAGGCCCCAGACCCCAGGCCCCAGGTCCAAGACCCCAGACCCCAGGCCCGAGGCCCCAGACCCCAGGCCCCAGACCCCAGACCCAGGCCCCAGACCCCAGACCCCAGACCCAGGCCCCAGGTCCCAGACCCCATGGCCCAGACCCCAGACCCCATGGCCCAGACCCCAGACCCTAGGCCCCAGACCCCATGGCCCAGACACTAGACCCCAGACCCAGGCCCCAGGTCCCAGACCCCATGGCCCAGACCCCAGACCCCAGGCCCCAGACCCCATGGCCCAGACACTAGACCCCAGACCCAGGCCCCAGGTCCCAGACCCCATGGCCCAGACCCCAGACCCCAGGCCCCAGGTCCCAGGTCCAAGACCCCAGGCCCCAGACCCCAGACCCAGGCCCCAGACCCCAGGCCCCAGACCCCATGGCCCAGACCCCAGACCCCAGGCCCCAGGTCCCAGGTCCAAGACCCCAGGCCCCAGACCCCAGACCCAGGCCCCAGACCCTAGACCCCAGACCCCAGACCCTCTGTGTAGGATTCATATTCAGTGTCAGCGGACCAGATCTACGTCAGACGGATCACCACCAACTCCCACACATGACCCAGCACATAGAGACATAGAAGCACCCATGAACACATAAGTTATACTCATTCATATGTCTACACACACACACACACACACACACACACACACACACACACACACACACAGCAGCATGCCCTGGCTGACAGAGAGGGCGGTTGTTCTTCCGTGTCCTCCCGTGGTCGACGGCTCTGAGACGCCATCCGTCTATATTTCAAAGGCCAAGGTCAGAGCGGCCCGCATTCACCAGGAAGTTACACAGTAATTAGACCAATTAGGAGGCAGCCGCAGAGAAGTATTCATCCTCTCTCTCTCTCTCTTTCTCCGCGTCTCGGGCATAAAGCTTTACTTTGTCCTCGGAAATTATCCACATTTTTGGACAAAAAAACCTTAAAAACACTAAATACAGCTTCTATGTCGTTGGATAACGATGTCGTACATCCCCCCCCCCCCCCCAGCCGGGTGGGAATCTGCACACATTTTTTTATTTAACCTCTCATTTCTTCTGACGTTTCACTCCCTGGATGTCCATCCCACTCCGTCTCTACCTCCCTCGGCCTTTCACAGAAGTTCTGTCTCTTCCTCTCTCACTCCCTTCTTGTCTCTCTGTGGTTCACTCCCATCGGCCCAGTGTCCCATATGGGAGAGAGTGCACACACACACACACACACACACACACACACGCGCGCACACGCACACACACACGCGCACACGCACACGCACACACACATATACCCATTAACAACCACCTGTGCTGTTCGACCTTGACTGGTACAATGAACCTCTGCGTACTAACTTTGAGGTCAAGTAAGAATACATAAGTATCAAATCAGCAAGTAAAAGTAATTATTATGCAGCAGAAGTCGTATGGTATGTCTTAAAATATTTAACTATCACTACTAAAGCATTAAGATTGAAAGGGATTTCGACATGACGCTAAGAGTACTATTTATATATTCATATTATTGGTATAATCTTTGAGATTATTTTGAGCCTTTCTCTGTGTTTTCTAGTTTCTATTTTGTCTGTTGTGAACACATTATTAAAGCGCAATGCTAAATTGCGCTTTAATATGTATTATTAATGGTATGTATTACTTACTTTAAATGGCTTGTATTACTTAATTATAATAGTATAATAATAATAATATTTTTAACAGTATGCATTACTTACTTTTAATGGTTTTTATGACGTATTATTAATGGTATGTATTACTTACTTTTAATTTGTTTGTATTACTTAATTATAATAGTATGTATTACTTACTTTTAATGTTTTTTATTACGTATTTTTTATAGTATGTATTATCTACTTTTAATGTTTTATACAGTTGCTTCGCATTTTGTGTATTTTGTGTTCTTCTAACCACATATCCTTTAGTACTGTGTCTTATCCTGTACTGTTTGTTATTGTTTTATGTTTATTATGGTCTTACAAGGGACTATATGCAAATTAGCTGTATAGCTACAATCTGGTTGAGAGCATCACATGGTGATATTTATGTTTTAACCTTACATGGTCCCTTTTAAAATAAATAAATAATAATAATAATAATACTTTTATTTATTTAAATTTTATATAGCGCTTCTCAAGACACCCGAATTCTCTATAATAATAGCTTGTAGCTTGTTTAATGTTTAACATTAGATGAAGAGTATAAAACACCATAAGGTTAAACACAATAACCCAGACCTCAAAAGTAATTATAACGAAGCTCTTCGTGCAAGTCCCCATGTCCCGTTAACTGGTCATTTTGTATTTACCAGAACAACAGCTCATATTATTAAAGCGTAAGTATTTAGCCTCAGTAAACTCCTGCAGCCTCCCAAAGTCTTTGTTCTCATTCTTCTGGGTTGTGAAAGCAGCTTTGCGGCTGACACACACCAGACGTCACGACCCCGGTCCCGGCATGTCCAAACCCTTCTCCCTGTTCTTAGCGACTCGACTCTCACTGATATTCCTGTTGGCTGAAGCTTTGCGGAGCAACAAAGAAAAGAATTAACGATCCGCGCTGAAAAGAAATCGGACAAAAACGTCTCAGTCAAAAGCATCAAAGCCGGTTTCTGAATTAAATGGCGACGTTTGGACGGTGGCTCGACGACCTTTCAGCGGTGCACTCTGAGATAAGCCTTCGTTAAATACTCGGATAAAGGCGCGTAGACGTCAGTGACATCACAAAGAGGTTTTGTAAACTTTACTGGAAGTGACTGCATACATTCATAATGTCAAGTGGATCGGAAATGGGTCGAAGAGGATATTAAAAAGAATGGGAAACTATAATGTAAGGCCTGCGAGTTAATGTTGTGATACACAAAGAGGATAAAGGTGTGTGGGAAAAAGAAGAAGCACCTGGAGATGTTACATTGAGATATTTCTTTTTTAATAGATTTTGTAAAGCAATAATGGCGTATGCACTCGAGTGAATCAACGCCGGAAGAATATAGTGTGCATAATTCTAACCAAAGATTTCACAATATTTCCAAACGGCAGCCGTTTGTTTCCATTGTTTTCATTATTATGTTATGGAAATCTACTTGTAGTCACTTGTTAGAGTTCAGTCATCCATCAGAGTTAACGTCCTGCCTGTCATTGGCTGCTTGTCCTTTGCAGATATTTTCAGATCAATCACTTAAGTTGAAAGAGATTGATTGAAAAAATGTCTAAAAAATACAAAATAAAGTCAATAAAATCACAGAAAGCTCAAGATGCATTAAGGTAGCACCTCAATTCGGATAAAACAGCCCAAACGATAACAAGTCATTAAAAAACAATTGAAATGTTAAAAATAAAATAACAAATAATATATAAAAAATGAGTAAATTCGACAATAAAACAAAAAATCAGTCAGCCTATATGTGATTTAAAAGAGGTTATTTATCTTTATCTCCTCAGGAAGCCGAGGGGTCCTGATGGCAAACGCACGGCCACCTTTATCCCAGTCGTGACTCCTGAAGGCCCTGAGGATCGAAGCTGGCTCAGAAGGGCTCAACATTTCCTCCTGTGCATATATTTTAGGGACCGGACTACGTACTTTAAAAGTCATCAGTCAAATCTTAAAAATGAATTCTAAAAACAACCATGGAGTCAAGAGAAGCTTCAGGGCCGGGGTCATGTGATGTCCTGCGATACATAATTGATAGAAAGTTACATTACATTAGATTACATGTCATTTAGCAGACGTTTTTATCCAAAGCGACTTACAATAAGTGCATTTCAACCTAGAGTACAAACTAAGAACAACAAGAATACAGAAAGTAACATTTCCTCAACATAGTCAAACTACAAAAGTACCACAATAAGAGCTATTTAAGAGCCACTGAAGTGAAAATCTGTGTTTTAATCCAGATATAGTCGGAAAAGGTGCGTTTTCAGTTTCCGGTGGAAGCTGTAGAGACTTTCTGCTGTCCTGATGTCAGTGGGGAGCTCGTTCCACCACTGAGGAGCCAGGACAGCAGAAGATTTAAAAAAAAAAAACAGATTGTTATAAAAATGTTCTGAAGCTCTTGCATCTTGTTGTCTGCGGGGACCGGGTCGGTCCAGACACTTAGTCTGGACAGTGTCTGGGGTCAAGGCCCTCCTACAGAGCTCCTCTTATAGGTCACATCCTGTCCGAAGGGGGAGAAAGAGGGGGACTCCTCTTACCGTGGGAGGTGGAAGGCAAAAGGTCAGAGGTCAGGCCTGCTTTCTCAGGTTTCAAAGCTAGCTCGGGGGCCGAGGTCGCCGGGGTCACGGCTCACAGTTCGACTCTAGTTAGGGCCGCTGTGTTTTTTGCGGATCGCGGTAATGGCTTCCGCAATTAAACACTAAAAATGGAAGCATTTATATCGTCCTGTGAAAAGGGGGCGACGGCGGTGATCATCGGGGCCGTTTCGGCCAATTATGTGATCTGTCTTGTTACCTTACGCACGCCGCAGCGCACGCACGCGGCAGCCGGGACTTTTTTCTTTTTTAGCGAGCGCTTGTGTCGTTACTGAGGGATTACCGAGTAATCAATCATTGGGGGGGCGGCTCTGCTTTTGACTTGGGTGGACAAACACGGCCTCAGTGTGAGCTCACTGTTGGGGATGAAAGGCTACTCGCTGTGGCAGTTCAGGAGTGTGTGTGTGTGTGTGTGTGTGTGTGTGTGTGTGTGTGTGTGTGTGTCAGGGGTCTTTGTGGCGGTGGTGATGGCGGATAGACCAGTAAATACACCTCGTGTGCCTGATAGGAGAGGGTGTGTCGAGGAAGTACAAGACAACAGAGAGGGGCGAAGAAGTATTTTAGGAGGAAAAAAGTGATGAAAAAGTGTGTTATGATGAATAGGAAAAGTTTTTTTTTAAAGATATAACATAAATTGTCTGGGAGTATAAAGAGGGAAACAAGGTAAAGGTCATTCTGCCGACCAGGGCCTAAAGAATAAGTCATTGTTTATAGTCTTTCGTTGAGGAAAGTGAATGCAGATATTCAAGAAGTGGGATAAAGGGCAACTCTAGAAGGAGAGGGGGGCAGGAGTGAGTGGGTGTGTGTGTGCGGAAGTAACAAAAGAGCCACGAGAGAAAGACCGAGCCAAGAGTGAGGATGATGAAGAGGGCGAGGGAGAGCGGTCATCGGAGCATGAATCAAAGCACTTGTAACAAAATGTAACGAGAGAAAAAAAAGAGGCGAAGAACAAAAACAAAAAAAAGTACGTCTGAGGTTCAAAGTTGAACTCTGTTGTTTTCCAGCCAGATGTAGAAGTGTCTCCAGTGTGCGGGAAGCCGGAGGGGAAGAGGAGCGCTCCTCGCAGGTGTTATCTCAGTTACCGACGAAGAGCGCCACGCACAGTTTGGCACGCGGTGAGGAGCCGAGTCTCTCGGGGAGAGAGGGACGCGCTTACATAACCGGCCTCCTAGCAGCTGGCTTCTAAAGCCTGAAACTGGTCCAGGTCCAGATTCACATGTGTCCATCAGTGAAGTGCTTTCTTTCTTTCTTTCTTTGGTTTATTTGATGAGGGACACAGTGCACAGCAAGTATTTACTGTTTCATGTTGTTCAGCGAATTCATATTTAGTTGAATACGTTTAGTTTTGTCTCGTGGGATTAGGGTGGACCCAAATGCACGACTCAGGAGACAGATTATTAAAATAAAAATCCTTTACTGAGGCCACATTTACACATATATACATAAACTAATATTTCTGCCCCTCCATTTTCAAAAATAACGTTGTACACACAAGGTTGTTTTCAAAGAAGTTTCTGTTTATATGAACCCGCATAAATACGCCATCCGGATAGGACGCTCACATGACGTGAAGCATCTTTAGTCGCACACTGTGACGTTTGACAACCTAAAACTCTGTTTGACCTCGTCCACACGCAAACACACAAACTGAGTTTTCAGAAATCTCCACTTTGGCCGGAGTTTTTAAAAACGATCGCTTTCCGTGACAAAACCTCTGTTTTTGTGTAAATGAAAGGCCAAAACGCATGAAAATATATGCGTTTTCCCATCATGTAAACAGGGTCTGAGAGCGTCGTCAGGAACGGAACAGACAGAATAATCAACACACTGTGGACCGCTGGAGGGCTCGGTCGGAAAAACACAAGACGATCTGTCAGAGGACAAGTGAGGGAACCTGAGTAGACAGGGACTAATGAGGGAATGGGGAACAGGTGAGACGGGCATGAAGACCAGGTGAAGGGAATGAGGGACTAACGAGGTGACCAGAGGCAGGTGAAAGGAGCTGGACTAACGAGATGGGAAGCAGCATCTGTAACGACGTGATAGCTAGAGAGACAGGATGAAAACTACTAAGAATAAAAGGAAGGTGAGGAGCTAAACTGTTACAAGTTTAGTAATATTTAACTACACTTATGGTTATTAATTGTTGTTTTAGTCAGTTAAGTCAGTAACTTTATTTATATAGCACCTTTAAAAACAGAGTTTACAAAGTGCAGAGTAAATGTAACATTGTAACAATATATATATATATATATATATATATATATATATATATATATATATATATATATATATATATATATATAACAGCCAGACAACAACAGACATGCATGCAGGGAGCAGAGCAGACAGTCCCCGGCCATGATGGGTTCCCCCATTGTTTGTTGTTGTTGCTGGATAACAATATCAGTCAGACTTTGTTTCACACTGTGATGTCTGAGGTGAACCGTGTGGAGCTGTGCTTACATACCGGTATGTTGAGCAACAATATTTATCTTGCGCTCCCTCCTGGTTTAGCGTGCTCAACCTTTATGGCCGATGGGAACGCAAGGTTGTCAAGTTAAAGCAACCACCAATGGATGAGCTCATTTACATGAACACAATAATGCTGATTGTTCTCACACCTCAAAAACAGATGCTTTGTTGACCCATCCATCGACCCGACTGTGGACTCCATAATAATGTCAAACTATTTCCTCCTTTTGCAAGAGTTAAGATTACAGCCGCCCGATGACTTTATCACTTTAATCAATGAGCTGAATTCACTGATTTGGTCTATTTCTCAGTCTCGAATGTTTCATCACAGCCTCATCCTTCATTCAACCATTTTATTTTACGTTTTTCCAAGTTACACCAGACAATCAAAAACGAATAAGTGCAAAAATTACAAAACAACCAACTATGCGAACAATCAGACAAATAAAGAAAGAAAAAAAAAAAAAAAAAAAGGAATAAATAAAAAAAAAAAAAAAAGAGAAAACGCACAAACATGCCTCATCCTATGCTCGTGTGAAACAAAACAATCTCTTAACTCGTTGGTCCACCCGTCCCGTTGAGCTGCTCGGGCCACTAATGAGTCACAAGGGCGGGTAAATAATCAGCTTCCACCTCTGGCATTATCAGTGGCCACTAAACCCGCGGACGTAGCTCATTGGCTTCACCTTGCTCTTGGCATAATATAGCATTTGTGTTGATAATGCACATTCTGAATGGATCCTTTGAAAACACTCCGTCAGGGTGTGTGATCGATATCGAAACCGTTTGTTATCTGAGGTGTCTTTGTGCCGTGTAAATCAGTCCAACCGAAGGCTGTTGGATGTGTAGTCCAAACAAAGTTAAACCGATGGACGGCATCAAGGCCATGAGGAAACAGGGCATGCGTGTGTGTGTTCTTGCATATTCACACACACACACACACACACACACACACACACACACACACACACACACACATACACCTTATCTGTCCCATATGAGAGATCAAAGCACCACAGTCTGTCAGCAATCTAACAGAATGAGGGAACGCCAACAAAGCAAACTGATAGAAGAGAGCGAGCGATAAGAGAGGGACGCGATGAAGAGATAGAACCGCCAGCGACGGCGAGAGAAAAGGTACGAAGAATATTCACATGTGTCCGAGAGCAAATGAGATCACTGCACCCCCCCCCCCCCCAGCCAGTTGAACACAGAGAACAATGTGTGTCTCTGGAGGCCAATCAGATAACATCGGCCAAGTGGGGCTGCAGCTGTGAGCCAATCACAGTCGCGCCAGGTGACATCAGACGTACAGTTGGATTCAAACCAGGGAATATGATCTACTGAGGAAAACAAAAAAACTTTAAGAAAGACCGGTTCCTCTTGGAAATCCAAGCCTTATTGAATTAGAGCCCGAAGCCTCTAGTCTTGTGCGACAGTTTCATCGGCGACATTAGATTGTGCAGCCGGGGAGAGACGACTTCTTCATGCCCCAGATACAATTTGGCAATAAACGCCGAAACCCGAGTCCAGTGAAGGCGACGCGAGGCGGCAGATGCTTTCTTTATCGAGAAGCACGGGGCATCTGGCTCGGTGGCGGAACCATCAGAGGAGCGAAATCTCCGATGTTTACGGCCTAATCTTCGAGACAACACGTGAAACTCAAATCAATTATTAACTCCAGTCTTCAATGGGGAGAAGTTTCCATTGTGTGGCGGCGCTGCTGATAAGGAACAGATACGGAGCCGCTTCTGTCATCTTAAAAGAGGTTAATTATCTTTCCGGCTGTTTGCTCAACCATAAACCAACGCAGTGAAATTACCCCCCCCCCCCCCCCCCCCCCACCCGAGTGTAGCTCTTTTAACAACAATATTAAAGGCCACATGTGACAGGAACACAGGCGTGTGCATCTGCAAAAGAAGCAACGCACTTTAAACGTCTGGCATTTACGAGTTGGGCTTTACTGCTCCGCATTTACGACGGGATTAATCGCTATGACGACAGAAAACTTGGACCGTCGGAGTAAAAACACACAAATCCATAGGAATTGTATTTAATGCAAACTATTTTTACTTATGTAATGGCTTTACTGATTAACCTCACACGAGTCCAGTGGAGAATGAGCGTGAGCTCGGACACGGAGGACGTCTTTAGACTCCAGGTAGGAGGTCATGAGACTCTGTTTACCCTCCATTCGGTTCAGAAGCTCTTCTGCTTCGTTCTCATGTAATCACAACGTTTTCTTTTTTTAATTACATTATGTTTGCACACAACATGGATGACAGCAAAAAGGCTTTTCATGTGTGCCTCACAGATGTTACGACTTAAACCAACGGGCTCACGTTGACTGTGTACTGGTCGGCATGTTCACGGTCTTAGTTTAGCATCTTACCAAGGTAAATTTCGAAATGTAATTTATAGTAACTTAAATATACAGGTAAGAACAAACATGTTTAAAACAATACATATGATAAAATGTCTTTTAAGTCGTGTCAATATTCTGTTAAGTCTGTGTGCTTTGTGATCATTCATACTATCTGTTGTGTCAATCTACTGAGTTCTTCATTGTCTACTGTGATGGGGACTGGCTCCTCCCTCCCACAGGAGGAATATATCCCATCACTCACTTCCCAGTGGCAGGTGGGATCACGCTGGGAGGCTCAACTCTGATAGGAAAGGATTTCCAAAAGTGGTCCTCACTTAGTTCATAACAACAGACCTGTTGTTTGAAAACAGGGTTTTTGACATTTAGTTTTGTGTATTTGGTATCCGGAAATTATACTAAAGCAGCCCCGAGCATCCCCATACAGTACAACTAGTGGCGATAGGTGGAATTGTTTTTGGTGCTGCCATCCAATCAATTTTAGCGAACATCCCAAAATTATTAAATGCAAAAAAAACATCAAACACTCATTTCTACTTTGTAGTTAAGTATATATATACATATATATATATATATATATATATATATATATGTATATATATATGTATATATATTGAGTATAATATCATATATAAATACCATATAAATATAAAATACAAAATAAATATCATAAATATACTATAATTAAATATTCACAAATAATATTGTGTATATTCCCTATTTCTAAAACACAGATATTGACAATTTGCAAAATTCCTAATTATTATTAATATTATTATTAGAATTTGTGTATACTCTTTTTTCATTTTTGTTACGCTCAAGGTGGGTGGGTCAGGCACTGTGGCGCTCTATTGGCCAGCTGCCACTGAGATTAACACTCAATGATATCATCTTCAGGTCTATAGTCTAATTAAATATTTAAAGCCTCATTACCAATGTCTGAATAATTAATGAACTGTACGTCTTTGAAACCTATAGTGCTAACAGCATAGCCATTATGCCAATGACATTACATTCTAACTAAATCTATCATAAGGAAGGATTAAGGCAGTATGCATGTGACATATGGGCGAGCTAATATTTCTAACACCTACTCTGGTGAGATTAAAAATAACAATACACAACTGAACACATTCCCCACAGCAGAATGTTAATTTAAACATGAATACAGATTTTGCCATCTTCTTGAGATTAGTGTGGATTAGTTAGCGACATACATTAGCTTTTACGAAATTGGTCAGTTTTTTACCACTACTCATCAAATCTCTTTGTTCTCATCTCCCCACTGGGACAGTCACATTATATTACTACATATTTTAACCTTTTATTGTCCCTGGGTTATACTAAGGTTCAGCAATCCACATGAAACAGAAAGTACATAATTAGCTAGAGCACGACGGTACCATAAAGACACTTTTATATGAACGAACCTGGAGGCTACAGTTGAAACAACTCTACATCAATATGGCGTACATGTGCAAAGATACAAACACGTGCATGTCCAAAAAGTTTGCCTGAGGAAAAGACAAATGTTCCACAGACCACAGGACAGATGTTGTGGAGGCCGAGATGGGCCTCTTCATAGCAAAACACTGAGCTGTTCAAAGGGGCCCGCTGACCCCGGGACAGAGCGACTCAATTAGCCATAATGAGAGCGCGCTGTGGGGGGTGTTTATATAAGCTTATTAAAACATAATCCCGCAAGCAACGCCATACTGTAGCGAGCCGGGCCGGCCACAGAGTTAGCTAACAGCAGGCCGGTGCCTTTAGGCCTAAGAATAAATTAAAAGAGAGCTTAGACAAAATATTTGTACCCAAAACTTAATTTCTCTCTCCAGTAATTTTTTTTTTCATTACAGAGGATTTCTATTCTATATTGACTTTAAAATAATTAGTTTGACCTATTATGAAAAAAGACCTCTTTTTTGTGTGCCTTTTACTGTCGTACACCATAAGCTGTCAGATAAGACCACAAATAAGATATATTTAAGAGTGAAAAGGTTATTTACTACTACTACTACTACTACTACTACTACTACTACTACTACTACTACTACTACTACTACTACCACCACTACCACTACCATTAGTCCACTACTACTACTACTACTACAACTACTACTACTAAAAAAAAGTAAGTAATTCAATAGAAAATATAAATGTAAATTTGAAAGATTTCAATGTAATCATTAATTGCCTTAAACTATCAACAGCTGCAACAAACACTTTTTATTGTCCACCAAAAATGTGTTTCATTAATTCTGGGTTTCTTGGCTGAAACAAATATTCACAAAGAGGGTATATTATTGAAAAAAATTTCAAAAAAACTCATTAAACCTGTTTGTTATAATCACAAAGAGAGAGAGAGAACTAAACGCTTATAAAATTATGAGGTAGCTTCTTGCAGGAGTGAGAACGGGGTCTTAAACATACTTTGAAGGCAGACTTCTGTCAAGAATAATGACCTGGACTCATTTGTTGGTTAAGTCTACGTGTGAGTGTCTTGTAATCGCGGCCCCAGACATATTGCATCGCATTACAAGAGCTTGGGCAACAGTTAATCCTACAGACAATGTACAAAGTGGACCACAGTCTACTGGTCGGATCCCTTCCCACCCAACAGACCTGATTGACATCGTTAATGTCCCTCAGTAATCCCGCCCCGTTGGCTGAGCTCCAATCGTTATGCCGGCAATTATAGCGGGTCACGGAGAAATCCTTCACCAACTTTAAGACATCAAAACTGATTACAGAGCCGCTCTTTCATGTGGAGTCAGAGTTCACGCGTTCAATCTAAATGGCTCTCAGAAGTTGCGTAAGGAATCTGGTTTACAGGACTGAAAAGTTCAACGATCATCTGATTTCTTTACAGCTGACTGGGCCACCCATCTGCCCCAACGCAACCTCCACCCAGTGCCAAGGCTACCAGGAAGAATTCCAGGAATTTGGGGGATTTGATTGCGTGAAGAAGAGTTTGGATTCTAAGATTATGGCGCACGTGACACATGCAGGAGTCATATTTTTGTAAACTATATCTTCAAAGAATAGTTAAACATTTCAAATAATATTCTTATCCCCTTTTTTTTGCCAAGATAGAACAATCGCATTCTGCGGCATATTGAATTTCAATATGAAATTGAGCCAATCTGTTAGCTGAGCTTAGCATGAAGGTAAGGAAATCGGCCTAAAAGCGCCTCTAAAGCTCACGGATTAACGTGTTGTTATACACACAAAAAAACAAGTGAGACAAGATAGCTATTTCTCTGATTCTATGTTCTAAGATAACTGGCTGCTGGTTTTCATGTTGAATTGGACAGATAGAAAGTGGAATCTAATGCTTTTTAGTACAGAGACAAAACACATCTCACGAAATGTATTTTCATTTAAGATTTGATCCCCAAAAACATTCCTCACCGTTAGCATGTGTAGTTAATGCTTTGAGAAGAAGTTGAGAGAAACTGCGTCACTCTTTTGGACCGAACTGTTGTCTATGTGAACAAATGCACATGGAATTGATACGTTGTTAGTTCCATACTCATTAACTTGTTTTACATTTACATTGTCCTGCAAATACACCAACGCCTTGCTCAAAACGGGGCTCCTGAGGTTTGGTTTTGTTAAGTGGTAATAGTTTATTTTGATAACATCTGCAGAGGTCTTATGCTTTAAATTAATACATATAGAAAGATATTATAATAGAAAATATTAGGGAGAATATTGATATCGTTATTAATGTATTATGAATATAATGTATCATAAATGGCAAGAATGAATGTATGTTCATGAGAGTGACTGTATGATAGTATTATAGATTGACGAAGCCGGTTGAAATCCGTGACGGGACTTACAATAACAAGGGACTTTTATTGTGAAGGTGACTTTAATACTGAAAATAATAATAATAATAATTTTATTGTGAAAATACTTGACCGGAAATGACGTTTTGACCCCGAGTGACAAAACGTCCGGAAAAAGACGAATCGCCCTCTTGTACAGGTAACGCCAAGGTCGTAAGGTCGAGAAGGAGGTAGCCGCCTCGAGGAAGATCACGATCGTGAGCTTTGATTGTTTGTTTTACACTTCCTGCCATTAAATATTGATAACTTAATTCACGTGCGTCCGGAAGCCTGTTTTCCACCATCTGCGAAGTGCCCCGTTTCAGAATACCTCACAGTTTCTATATTCAGTCTATGTGAGCGGAGAAACTCACACATGGACACAGTGAAACTCAAGAGATGTGTCGGCCCACTGGTGTGTTTTCTGTCTGTTAGTTTCATGATTTACAGCTGAATAACACACTTTGAAACAGGTAGATATCACATAAACCACAATGCTGAATCACAGGACGTTTCTCAAGATGGCTGCCATAGAAAACAACAGTGTTGTTCATGCTAACATATATCGGTGGAACGTGAACCATCCTGACTTACCTAGTCCCCTTGGCACCACTTCTAGCTCAGCCTTACCCTACCCACTCTGAGGCTAGACAACGTACTCATCTAGTCTGCCAGACAACACAATCTCTCGTAGCATAGCCTATCATTAGCCCACCCAAACACAAGATACCTAGCTAACGGTCCTTCTCTGCCCACTGTTGTAAACTGTGGTGTAGACACGTAGCTATGAATAGGAGGAAAAGCCTATTTCAGGCAATTATAATTATCTGATCCCGTCGCATATTTAGAAGTCTTGGTGCCCACAAAATCTCTGCGGCTAAATCTTTTGAAGTCACATTTAAATCTTTCCAAACATTGTAGAAATATAGCTTTCGGTTAATTTTAGAGACCGTCTGTGGCTTACGTTGTCTATTTATTCACTACCCAAATATAGGAACTATGTCATTACACATCCAGTCGTTGTCCACTTTTATAGCCAACTTTCTGTCTTAGCTCATGGTTAGTGTCTATCGAATGTAGGTCATTTCTTACATCGCATTATGGGGAAATATGAGCCTGTGAGACTTAGTAGAGTAACAAGTATTCCTTATATTAAGATAACAAACATACCTAGCATGTAATATAATGGACTATATGATGAATATGTCCTATTTAACAAGGACCACAATGGAAATAAGTGTGGGCCCTCCTTAATATTATTGTAGCTGTGTATTAATGTATATCGGAAACTGAAAACACACCTTTTCCGACTATATCTGGATTAAACACAGATTAGCACTTCAGTGGCTCTTAAGTAGCTCTTATTGTGGTACTTTTGTAGTTTGACTATGTTGAGAAAATGTTACTTTCTGTATTCTTGTTGTTCTTATTTTGTACTTGAAATGCACTTATTGTAAGTCGCTTTGGATAAAAGCGTCTGCTAAATGACATGTAATGTAATAATGTAATATATCCTCCTTCTCATGTCAAATAAACATGTTAAACAATCTTATCATCACCACATCATTTTCTCCTCAGCATAACATATCTCCATGGAAAAGTCGAGAGTGAAAACAGGTTAAATATTTCACATTTTATTTTGTTTCCGCTTATTCAGCTCAACAAACTGCTCTCCGGCCAAAAATCAGACATTTAGTGAAACACTCATACTGTAAGTACCATTTAGAGCCAATGACCGAGTCACTTATATATGTACACGCAGATTTATCCCGATGACATTACAAACATCATAAATGATTACTATGTAACATACATAATGACAAACAATATTTAATTTACATCTGCTCTGTATTGCTGCTGATCAGTTATTGGCCCAGAAGAAACAGATAATCAGACAGAGCTGAATGACAGGCTTCTGAAAAATAAGAAGCAAACATAGAATCAGTCTCTTTGGTGATTTCACCTAATTCACTGTATCATTTCAAAAGAGGAAAAGCAGCGCTCCAATTTACTGACTGAGGAAGACGGATAATTAACTCTGTTTGAGGCCGACAGAAAGACCCTGTGATCATCCAAACCGGTGGGTGGTGCAGGGAACAAGCAGATCGGATACTTCTAGGGACCGACATCTCGAGCCCCAAAGATGCATTTACCTGCTCTATATATATATATAATCCACACCACTGCTTCAAAGGCCATTGCATGGCAAGACGTCAGTGGCGTGTTTGGACTGTGTATGACATGTGCAATGTCCAGATGCACCACACAACTTATTGCTGTAATTATGTAATATTAAAGTTTGAAAAACTTTCAGGTAAAGCTGAATAGTAGGCGTGTCTTATCTTGATTAAACAACGTTAAAAGGCATCGGTTTCCACTGTGGACAGTGTGTTAGTGAGGAGCTTACAGACCTCTAACACTAGCAGTGAGACGGCTGTAGCAACACTTCAACATGTGGCACCAGCTGGTGTAGAGACAACAACCAGAGTTAAAAGATAAGTTCTACTCATTTAAATTTAAATGCAATCCAAAAAGACAATGAGTTAAAACAAATGCAATCCGTTACAGACCAGACATGTAGCTGGATTCAGGAAACAGGGTGCTGGAATCCAGTAGTATTATTATTGCATCTTTGATTGGAGATTGAAGCTAGAGTATATTAACTTCATGTTCTGATTTGAGGGAAATAAATGTATAAGAAGTGTTGGGGAATTACAGTGTAGAACACAGAGTATAATATACTTTGTTAAAGAAGGTCATCGAATCAGACACATGGGAGGAGGACGCTTTGAGGCCATGACATCACCGCCTGGACACCTCCTCTTCCAAGACAGATGATGTTTCCTCTCGTCACGTCCACATCAGACTTTATGAGCTCCATTTATTTTTGGTTGAATGCTGGTCACAGTCATATTTAACAGTTCAGACTGGCTCTGCAGAGCAGACACTGTTCACAGCCTCGTGTCCTTTAACTTTGAGGCATCAACAAAGAGGATTTTTCTGTTGTTGCAAAAAGCTCTCCAGCTCCAGAAGGCACGCGTTGCCTCTGTTGAATTAAAGGTTTCCTAGGCGACCACGCCTGGGGTCGTCCAGGTGACTGGAGAAAAAAAGTAGTTCTTACATCCAGTCCCCCCCAACTAGTCAGCAGTTCCAGTTCCATCATCAGTCCCGGGGTTCTCCTCACTCCCTACTGGATGCACACGTACTTCTTCCACCAGGACATGGAGAGCATCTTCATCTTGTCGGCCGTGCTGCGGACCTTCCTCTCCCGCCTCGCCCTCCTGTCGAACTGCCTCAGGCCCACGGCGATGGCGGCGTCGAACACCTCCTTCAGGTTCTTCTGCGTCAGCGCCGAGCACTCCACGTACGTCACCGCGCCGATTTTCTCCGACAGCGCCCGGGCGTCCTCCTCCAGCACGGGCCGCTCCCTGCGCCGGGCCAGCTCGATCAGCACTTTGACGTCCTGCCGCAGGTCGCACTGCGTGCCCACCAGCAGGATGGGCGTCAGGGGGCAGCGGCGGCGGATCTCGGGGACCCACTTCTCCCAGACGTTTTGGAAGGACGCCGGGCTGACCACGCTGAAGCAGAGCAGCAGGGCGTCCGTCCGGCTGTAGCAGAAGTGGCGGAGCTTGTCAAACTCGTCCTAGCGGGAGAGAGAGAAACAGACGGTTGGCGGAGGCATCAAGCGTGATGTTATGAATAATACTAATACTAATTACTAAACTTGTAACAGTTTAGCTCCACACCTTACTTTTATTATTAGTTGTATTCATCCTGTCTAACTATGACGTCGTTCCAGATCCTGCTTCCCATCTCGTCAGTCCAACTCCCTTCAGCTGCCTCTGATCACCTCGTTAGTCCCTCATTACCTTCACCTGGTCTTCATGCCCGTCTCACCTGTTCCCCATCCCCTCGTTAGTCCCTGTCTACTGTGGCCACATTTACACATAGCCGGTTATTTACAGAAACAAATATTTCTGCCCCTCCGTTTTCAAAAATAACTTTGTACACACAAGGTCGTTTTCAAAAAAGTTTCTGTTTATATAAACCCGCATGAATACGGCGTCCGCATATGTCCCATAGGACGCTCACATGACGTGAAGCATCTTTAGTCGCATACTGTGACGTTTGACCACCTAAAACTCTGTTTGACCTCGTTCACACGCAAACACAAAAACTGAGTTTTCAGAAATCTCCACTTTGGCCGGAGTTTTTAGAAATCATCGTTTTCCGTGATAAAACCTCAGTTTTTGTGTAAATGAAAGGCCAAAACGCATGAAAGTATATGCGTTTTCCCATCGTGTAAACAGGGTCTGAAATAAATAATATCTATAATATCTCTAATAAATCTACGTGATTTCAACTCTGATCCAGTGCCCTGGGGGGTCCGATTCCTGAGGTCCCGTGTGTGAGCATCGTGTTACGTGTCAAAAAGTTTATATGCAACAGGTAAAAAAAATTGTCGGCGTCGATCTAGAGGAAAGAAATTCAGCCGCCATGATTTATAAATATAGCATTTTTCGCTTATTGAACATTTAGCTGCAAACCTTTCCTTTGAGATTCCATATCTCCCTTCAGCTCCCACACACACCGTCATCGGTCAACACACTCAAGGACATAACAGGAAATGGGAATTCTGCCAATAATCAATCAACAACAAAAAACCAGTCCAAATAATGTTGACGTTGTGCTAATACATGTCGTGACTCACCTATAGAATCTACAGTAAACCTCCACAAGGCACACTTTAGAGTCACACAGCTTTGACTAGCACCTCCCACACCCTCGAGCACACAGATTAAAGTTGGCACAAACCTCTCCTTCTTCCACTTCACCCTCCTCTCCTTATCCAGCACACATCTCCTAATCCCCCCTTTTCAGCTACAACTAAACTCGGTCGGCTCCTCCTGGTTTTTAAGCACACAAGCGCATCTCAACTCAAACAGTTAACGTGCAAAAAGCTTGACGACTACAGAGGACACTTAACTCCTGAGCGCTGGCTGCGCTCTCCGATCGGATGACGTCAGAACATGCAGACGTCAACATCTCTGAGTGAGGAGCAACTTTGTTTATCAGCTCTGGCGGTCGCTCTTATCATTTTTTTTCTCTCTCTTTCCTCTCTTTTTTTTTTTGCACACCCCAACCTGTTGCCCCCGTCTTCGAAAATTGCACAAGTGTAGTAGATATGGCCGACTTTCATCCGCACCCATTTGCCCCGTCTGCTTTTCTCAGGGTTCTTACACATTTTGACCAGTGGATTTCCATGACTTTTCCATGACTTTTCCATGACTTGTCCAGGACTTTAAACCAAATGTCCATGACCAAACTGAAATCTCGGTAAAAACATGAACAATTTAGAACATTTTGTGTATTGAGAGCGTACGTCGGCTTATATTTTGAGCGTCTTTCTTTAAAAAACATTTCAATTATTTCAAACTCGGTGTAAATGAATACATGATTATAACACATTTCCATGACTTTTCCAAAACTTTTATGATTTAAGTTTTTTTCCATGACTTTTCCAGGCCTGGAAATGACCATTTTAAAATTCCATGACTTTTCCAGGTTTTCCATGACCGTACGAACCCTGTTTTCTGCATCTTTGTGCACGCACGTGGGCAGTTTTACCGCCATGTGCAGCTTGCAACACGCTGTGAGTTTTTCCAATTTTTTTTTATTTTATCATCAAGGGCTCGTTCAAATACCTCGTTCCACTTCACAGCCAAGTTGTCTTTGATTGTGCGTAGAGCTGGCCGTGCCCTGGCGGCATCATGTGCTGCTCCCAGAAGGCAGAGTTCTTTTGAGCTGGATTATAAAAACATCCAGCCGTGCTCATGCAGGGAAATGAAAACACTCTTTCGCAAGCCGTTCTTTTTCAAGATTACTCTTAAGTAGCGGCAAAATAATGAGTCAATAACTTTCTGGTCTGGCGTGCGCCCCGCACCACTTTGTCGGTAACGGCAGAGACGTAGATTTGAAAGTTATTTTTGGCACGATTACCGTCGATCGTACCTGCAGGCTTTTTCCCCCTTATCCTTCAGCACCCTGTCAATCACGACATACACTTATTATATGGAGCGTTGTTTCTTTCATTGGAGATAAATATTGACAGCAGAGCTCAGGAATTTTCCCATTTTAATCCAGATGAGCTATCCGACATCGGCGAGAGGCTCATGTGGAGAAAAAGAAACCAATAACTTTCTAAATGTAAAGTTAAGGGATCATCAACATGAACATCTGAGTCATGGAGACATTTAACTAAAAAAGAATAATATATAAAGTCATAAAGGCCTCATCCTCTGGGGAGCATGAATGTATCTACAACATGACATGAGAATCCATACAACAGTGGACATATTTCCATGTAGCGAATGTTGAAAATGCATCCGTACAGGGTCCCAAATATGTAATACAATATGTGTGTATGTGTGTGTGTGTGTGTGTGTGTGTGACCTGAAACTCACCTGTCCTGCAGTGTCACACAACTGGAGTCGAACCGGGTTTCCATCCACTTGAACCACGGCTGTGGACGCACAAACAGACACGAGGATAATAAGTCACAGCTGTCGACATGACATGACGTCTGCGTGGGCTAATAAAGCCCCCACCTGACACACACACACTCACACACACACACACACACACACACACACACACCAGCATAATATTCTCTGGAATAAACAAAAGCCTGGCAGTTGAAAGCACAAAGACCCCCCGCTCGCCTCTTCCCGCTCAGACGGCCTGCCCCGTCTCGCCCACCCACCCTGCCGGTTGCCGTTGAGACCATAACACTTTACTGTCGCTCGGGCCGCTCGGCCAGCTTTGTTCTCCGTTGTGTTTTTTTAACAGAGGCCGTTCCAAGGTTGTCTAATGGTGTGGGGGGGTTTTGTTCGGGGGATGGGGGGGACTTTCTTCCAATTGGCCCCGTTTCCAGATTGGAAAAGTGCATGAGTCATCTTCCAGTTTCATTATGGGGACCATTTATTATTTTCAGGAGGAGCGAGAGCTCAAAGCACCAGCAGCAGGGGCACATGGAAACATTTACAATGCGCCTGGCGAGAGCAGTCGGTCATACCACCTGATCAAAGAGCTCTCTGGAACTATTCATGTAGTCGGACAGGCATCATACCGGGTTTTTTTCAAAAGCAGGCGGAGAGAGAGAATGAAAGGAAAGTGAGAGGGAGCAGCCATTGGGGAATAAATGTCCTAATCCTTGACATATGATCCTCCTTTGATTTTTCCTACATCAAAACTCCCTCTTATCGTCCCCTCTCCCGTGTCTCCCGCTCATCTGCGTCCCCCCGCCACCTGTGGCGTAGAGTTCAACTGCTCTCAAGTCAGCTTTCACTGGGACGCTGTGATTCCAAGGCACCGAGAGAAAATGATGACATCACCGTTAAAGCCCCTCCACCCCCGCCTCCCGACAGCACAATCGCCCTCTTGTCAGGCCCCCGAGGCGAAAGACAATCTCGGCCTCTGAGCCGCTGCAACAGATGTGTCCATTCCAGTGTGGAGGAGAGGGCTCGCGGGTCAAGGCTAACAACAATAGGCCGAGTTGTGCAATCCAACACCCCGGAGCCAGAGGCGCTGCGCTCCGCTCCGAGGGCGCAGGCGGCGCTCCTCTGAGGGCGGTGTGTGTTCTCAGAGAGGTTTCTGTGGGATGTGTGTCGGCCAAGTTGTTAGCTTTACTGCTCAACCATGTAATGGCTGGCGATTAACTATAAATGACAAACGTATCAATTGATTGAAGTCGGAAATCGTAACTTCTAAATAAGCCTGAAATGTGATGTTGTCATTTATTAATATGGTCACTGCAGCTGTGAGTATAATATCTGATTAATAATTAAGGTTATTTGAAGAAAAGCTAAGGAGGGACGGTCTGAAGACGTGTGATCATAAAGGTGATCAAAAGGTCAGAGGTGCTTTTTCATGCCGACGCTGATCAGTTGGAGACGAGTTTCCAGTTCTCAGTATTTTGTTAGTGTCTCATCTTGTAGTAAACAAAAGCTTCCTGGGACCAGTGAGACAGTTTGAAAAGTGGCACCGTGCCAAATGGAAACCTGGCTGCATCAGGGAGGACACGTTGTTTGCATGAACACTGGTGGAAGGTGGAGAAAAGAAAACAAGTCCATCATAAAAATGGAATAATAAGAGAAATAGCAGCATGGCCGGGGGCTGTCAAAGCATGAAAAGTTGAGGACGAATTCAGTAAATTGACTAAATATTATAATTTTTGAAAAAAAAAGTATCTTAATTAGATTCTGGTTTCAATCTAAATACATTATTGTTCACTAGACTTCATTTATACAATCATATATAAATGTTTTTGCAAATCTAGCAGGCTCGTGCCGATCTCTGATCCAGGACTGGGGGGGATGTTCCTTTTCAGACGAACGCGTAATGCATGAAACAGATTATAAAACAACTGAAATAGCAATATTATATATTCTTGGGTTTACCTGAGAAGTCATCAAAGGCAGTCGGCACGTATTTGGTGGGGTAGCCATTCGTTGTGTAGCTGACCACCAGGCTGGTTTTGCCCACCGCTCCGTCGCCCAGCAGGACGCACTTCAGCAGCCGCTCCTGCGCCTGCCCTGGCCGGCTCTCTGTGGGATTGTGCGGGGGTACCGGAGGGGCCATGGTCCGTCCGTAATCCATGGAGACTAGGGGTACCATTCAATCAGCGTGCACTTCACCGCGATCTCCTCGACGGGGAAGATGAAGGATCCACCATGAGAAGCGGGTCCACCCTCTGGACTCAGAATGTGCGTTTTAGTCGCGAGCGGGACTCGTGCGTAAAAAAAGGTCTCCTCCTGTCATGCGCGCTGCCAAATCCACTGTGGCGGATCAGCAACGGGACTCCAGGCTGGGGACTCTGCAGTTTACAATCTGGGGGGGCGGGGTCTAAGGCGATATATCTTGTAACCCCGCCCACTTGGAGCCCCGGAGCACACAGGTTGAGGTCGAGAAGTCTGGATTCAATCAAAGTGTTGTTACTCTAAGGGTTTTTTAAAAGAGAAAAATATAGTATAGTGCATCAGTTTGTTTGATGTTAATCAGTTAAATACGTCACAGCACAAACAACTTTAAAAAAAAAAAAACTGACTGTGCAGTTGCCATGAGATCATTAAGTTTGAACCTGTGAGGGCAAGTCCAGACACGTCCTCACGGGGGAAGAGAAGATGGAAGGACTTCCTTAATGTTACTTCTTAACATGACACATGATACTGACATGGTGCTGAGACTCCAGAACACCTGACCTACTTTAATGTGCAGCCAGAGCCTAAAAGGAACAGCCTAGATCAGCGGTTCTCAACCTTTTTTCAGTGATGTAGCCCCTGATAAATTATTTTTTGGCTGGTTTTGGTTAAATACACAGGATTGTGTCTGATTTAATATATAATATATACAATTATTTTTCTGAGCTTACACTTCTGAGCTTTCACACAATTACCTTTTTAATGAATGCTAAATTTAAATATATTGTTTTACAAAATGTCACTTCCCCCCTAGAGTGCCTTCACGTACCCGAGGGGTACACTATACCCCCCATTTGAGAAGCACTGCACTAGATAATGCAGTTAAAAGACCAACATGTAGCTCAATCAAGACACATGTGTAAAGACAAACTCAAAGGTCACGGGTCCTCTGGTTGAGTGACCTTTTAAACTATCAGTGGCTATAAGGATCCTCGTCCCATGTCCTCAAACTGGACGACAGAAGTAATGTGTTGACGTGTGGCGCCCCCTTGTGGTTGGTTGCGGAAGCGTACGTGAAATTGACACGTCTGACATTCTCTGGGTGTGAAGAGGCCCCAAAACAACACGTTCACTTTATCTAACATGTAAATGTGCATCATCTTTACATCAGATCAGCGCTCCCTGGTATACGTTTGCAAGAATTAAGACACCTGGATCAGAAAAAATATAACTTAATTGGTGTACTACCACAATGCATGGAATAGCTGATTATGTAATAGCTGATTATTAGACATTACGCAATACTATGACATAATAAGATTAGGCACATTTACGGGGACAGCATTAAAAATCAGCCTTGAGAGAAACGTGGAGCTGCAGAGAATCCTGATTAATTTTTTATTATTCCTAAAATGGATCTACTCACAATTCTGTATAAGATACCTTGTCGCGGTGCACATCACACAAGTATGTGTACACATACAAAAACATCATTCTCAGGAAGGCAATGGTCAGGTGATGAGAAGTGGGAGGAGTCTCTGTAAGCTGCTGTCAGCCATTGTAATCAGATCATGCACAATAACCTGCAGTTAGAAAAAGGCACCTGCTGTATTTCATTCCCACATTCCTTTACAGGGCTGGACATAAATCACATTTCAGAGCTCGGAGAGGACATACGTCTGAAATATGATCGCTTCTCGGGTCATCAATCCTAAAATCAACACAGGCGGCACAGGTGCTTCTGGCGCTCGGTCAATGGGAAACTTCCTCTCGAGTGCTTCCCGTCCATCTATTATACATTAAGTGATTATTGAATTTGTAAGCAGAATAATCTATCTCTATCCCTCTGAATATTTTGTGTAAGAAAGAAACATGAGAAAACATGACACGGGGAGAAAGAAACTTGATCGATGGTGTGAATGGAAGTGAAGGCCCATGCCGGTGAAAGGGAACACACACAGCTCAGGAAATATAAAGAAGAAATGTGACTTTAATTGTAATTAACATTTTCATTTAAGCAAGCTGTATATGTCAGGAATTACACGTGCACACACACACACACACGCTCGCACACGCGCGCACACACTTGCATACACACAGAAACAGTCATGAGAATGAATATGCATTCAGAAAATGTGCTGACACGTGCATCTTTAATTGCCAGTTTTATGCTGCCATGAATAATAATGCCCCCCCCCCTCCCCACCCCCACCTCTGTTTATCACCGTAACAACTCACTTCCCTTTCCTCAGGTGAGTAGCCGTGGGAACTTCCCCCGTTATTGGTCTTAGTGCCTCATTTGGACTACAGCTCTCAACCATAAGACACTTCTTGAGTCCTCTTTGTACATAATAAAAACAAAGAATATTTCCAAGGATGGTCACATCTGTGTGTCCTTTTTCTGTCGTCGGTAGCAAGAGTCTCAGCCAGGAGTCGTACGTCTCGATTACCTCATCACCCAAACCCCCAACCCCCAACCCCCCCGCCCCCCTCCCATGTGAGAGTGTAAATGTGTGATCCTCGTCATGGTGTGTTTAAGTACCCCCCCCCCCCCCTCCCAGGCCTCTAGAGCTCTGTTCTCTGTTCTCTGTTCTCTGGAGCTCCGAGCTCAGACCGCTGGGTAAGACATCTGAGTGACAGCCGGAAAACTCTGGGGAGTTTTTTTCTTTTAAGTTCTTGACCATCGGCCTTTACTGGATTTGGGGTTTGGCGCCACCGGGAGTTGGGTCAGAAGGAGGACCGCCGCCCTGGGCAAGTCTTTGGAAGCTGTGGGAGATAAGAGGAGGAGGAGGAGGAGGAGGAGGAGGAGGAGGAGGAGGAGGAGGAGGAGGAGGAGGAGGAGGAGGAGGAGGAGGAGGAGGAGGACGACACGTTTAGGGACTGCTTTGTTGGTCGGAGCACTTTGGTGCTCTTAACGTGCCACTGAGTATAAACCAACACCAACAACGACGCACACGTGATGCTATACACACGTTGTTACCCATGTCACACTTAGGGCCTGCTTTTGATCTTTTTTTTCTTATTTGTTTTTCTTTTTTTTTGTGTTGTGTTTTTGCACCATTTTTTACAGTGTATTTTACTTTTGCTCCTTTAACTGTCAAAATGTTTTGGTCCCTGTTATTGACAATTTGTTTTAATTAACCACTGCACTTTGTGACACTTTGTCTGTTATAAGTGCAAAATAAATACACTTCAAACTGCCCCAAAGCACCGTCACCTGCTGTAAACAGACGTTTGCACCTGCCTTCTAGCTTAACTACTTATACACTGAATAATAACAAATACCGTAGAAGCGTAATCTGTGCTACACTATTCAAAATACAAATGAACTGATTTATGACCTTGAATAAAATCAGAACATGTACAAGATAAGATAAAATAAGATTAGATAAGATAATCCTTTATAAGTCCCACAGTGGGGACAATTCAGGATCACAGCAGCGGGTGCACATTAGAGCATTAATAAAAATAAAAGATAAAATTAAATATATATTCAAATATATATTATATATATATTAAAAATAAATATATATATATATTAAAATACTAATACTAAAATACTAAATACTAATATTAAATACTAAATACTAAAAATAAATACTAAATACTAATACTAAATACTAAATACTAATACTAACATACTAAATACTAAAAATAAATACTAAATATTAATACTATATAATAGTACTAAATACTAAATACTAAAAACAAGTACTAAAATACTAAATACTTATAACATATACCAGCGTAAACAATGTACAAAATACAAATATGTGCTTAGCTGAACTTACAATTGTAATATAAGTATTACATCATCCATATAATGATGATGTTGAGAACATTGTTGTGTGGATATTGGGACGGATTAACCATCTGCTGAGCAATAACTGCACCAGTATCGATAACTATCGGTAGTCATGGGAACAGAGAGCCAGAAGGTGGCGCCACACTCACGTGTCCTTGACGTTTTCAATTTGGGCCAGGATCTTTGCAAAGTAGATGTCCACCTGATCCTGTGAAATAACAGAAGACACAGAACATGTTCACGGCCGTGGAAACAAAGGAGCCGTTGAAGTGGCGCTATGCATATTGAATTAAGAGAGATGTTACCTGGCGCTGTCTGTAGAAAAGAGGCAGAGAAAAAAGTGCGATCACACCTGGAGAGGGAGGAAGAAAGAAAAGGTACAGAGGAGTTAACTTGGCAGGCTTTTCGTGTGTGAGTTGTTTCCATATTGTCAGTTCCTCACTGATGATGAGCAGAGTAAGGCCGTTGCACAACTCTCCCAGGTACGTCACGAGGTACATCAGGACCAGGAACTGGAGACGGAGACAAAGAGACATCATGGAGGTGCTTCATGCCTCATCAACGCTCTGTGCATGTCTGCAGAGAGCATGCTGCAGTATGACGTAATTCACCCTAAAATTAATATTTCTCCTTGAGCTTCAAGTACCAGACTCCCAATTTGTCTCTCTGTGTTTCCTCTTCTGTCTCACGGGGGCCACGCTGCCCCCGATACGGGACACACCCGTGTCTCAGAGGGAAAGAGGATCTCTGAGCCCCCCCGTCCCGTGTGTCCGGTTGCATACCGACCAGGTCAGGGTTTAGAGGGGGGGTCCTGGGGTCTAGGGGGGGCAGTCAGCTGACACTGACTCGCCATTTTCCACAGATGTGGTCAGTCTGTCATAAAACTGACGCTGTTAATCATTGAAATGCCAACATTTTATTCGGGCTGATTGGAAGTGATGGATGGTATTTGATGTGAAATCATTAATATGGATAATAATTAAATATGTTCAGATGATGCTGATAGAAATACAATATTTTTTGCGCTTTTTATTTCAAAACCACCCATGAAGTTTACTGCCTATATATGATGTGCAGTAAATGCTTTATCAGTAGCATATGTCCTAATGTGACATATTTACTACATTTAATTTAACTTAAATGGATTTATTATGTTTTTCTTATTTTTGCAGGTTTTTCAAAGAAGTTTTCCTGTATTATCTTTGCATTAAAACTTAAAAAACTAGTTTTATAATTATTAAAAAGGAGAAAAAAATATTTTTTAAGAGCTGTTCAAGAAGATAATAGAAACAGTCAAGTCACATAAAAAAATGTGATCTATTTAAATGCCAACTCTGTAATTGATGGATCCAGTACACTGGAAATGTGACACTAGTGCTGACCTTTTATGTGGCTCCATGTGAAGAGATTTAGTTTCTATTGAGTCTAATATTGACATGATGACTGCTGGGAACATTCATTTATACCCGCTATGAGGATTTGGCACAATAAATCTAACTTCACTATCTTTATTATCTTTTCACTTAAAAGGAAGCTTTATTTATGTGTAACACACTTGCAGTGCCTTTTGAATATCCTTATTTTCACCATAATATGACTTTGCAATAATGAAAAGCAATATAAGGAAATAGCTTGTTTCATTTTGCAGACGCTTTTGTCCAATTCGGGGCTCGAGTTTGCCGATGTCAGCATGAGGGACCAGAGATGGAACGATCGACACGACGATCGATAACCGTCACACTTTAACCAACAATCATTCAAGCATTGTTTAAAAACATGCACATACATGCAGATGCCATTGATCCAAAGCAAAGAAAGGCAGAGTGCGTGAAGGCTGTCGAGTGATGCCGACAGGCCCGCCCCGAGGAGACGGGGGAGGCGGGTCGGTCTCCTTTCATGCCATGAGTACCACTTTAAATACGTGTTACACTTTGTACTACAAAGGGACCGATTGCTTTCCACACGCTCACCAAACACATGTCATCGGGGCCGACGGGTTACGTCAGCAGCTATAAGCTGGAGCATAGCGAGACAGACGGTTGGCATGGCAATGATGTCATCTCCAGTGATGATGGAGGGGAGGAGGATCAGAGATGGGGGAAGTGATGTCAGGGTTAATGAGGGGGGGGGGAGGCGGGGGTCCAGACGGGATGAGGTAACTCTTTGTAGTCGCTGAGCTCACCTTGATCGACTCCAAGAGGTTCGTGACAAAAAAGAGTCCCTTCAGAGAGTCGGCAGCAGCCAGCGCCATGACGATGGCCCTCTGCGCGTAGAGGTCGGCCTCCTCGCCACTGAAGCTGATGTCCAGGTCCAAGTACGACCTGAGGAAAGTAAATGTATAGTAAAGACGTACTGACACAAACAACTTAAACATCATCCTTCCTGTACTGTTTACAGTAGCTTCTAATTAGGTAGATCACAGAGAGGCATTTATAATTCATTTAGTTATGCAGCTGGTCACCGAGTATTTTATCTGTCTATTTTTGTGATAGAAAATGACACAAAAACTGCATTAAAGGCACAAATGTTGCAACTTGACGATGTCTGAGAGGACTCACTATTCTCACTATTCATTGTTTGTGCACCCATTGCAAAGTGTAAATATTGTATAAACATTGTATATGTAATCTTATGATTTTAGGTTAGTTTTATGGCATCTGCCTCTCAGGAATACAGATGAAAAATAGCCTCTTGGCTAATAACTACATAATTAATTTTATTAATGTGCATTGTCCCTTATCAAATAAACCAAATAAAAATAATATATAATAAATATATAAAGCACATATATAAAGCATATAAAGCACTCCGAGACAAATTTGTAATTTGTGAAATTAGGCTATACAAATAAACTGAATTGAATTGAATATATATACCATATATTTTATATATATAGTAAAAAAGCAACATGCTTATATATATATATATATATGTATATAAGCATGTTGCTTTTTTACTACATATATATTTTTTTATATTTATATTTTATTAACATATTGTATTACAAAGATTTAACTGACTAAACCTCATTATGCTAATAAAAAAAAATCCAACTAATAACCATAATTGGAGCCACCAAATATAAATTCGCTGACACTAAGCAGGAAACAAAATGTACATCATTTAAAAATGCTAAGTGGTGAAATGAACTCAGACGCTCGTTGTGCACGGTGACTAAAGGGGGGTCACCGTGGGGTCGCGCCGCCTGAGAGGGACTTTAAAAAAAAGATGGCCACACGTCCACTGTGGGTGAAGAAAGGAGGGCGTCTCACTTGAAGGGATGCTCTCCGTCGCCACAGCTGAGGATGTAGAGGACTTGATAGTAGACGCGCACTGAGATGGTGAAGCAAATGACGGCCAGGGAGACGGTGGACACCACCGTGATGATGCTGAGCTGGAACAGGGACAGCAGGCCCACCACCAGCCCCGTCAGGACCATGCCCGTCCGCTCCGTGTCCTTCCAGTACACCAGGTCCATCACTGGAAGAGGAAGAGGAGGGAGGAGGAGAGGAGAGGAGGAGGAGGACAGTCAATGGAGGCAACAATGTCAATGTTTCCTAATTTAACTCGGTTAAGTCGACGTCTCTTAGCTTTTAGTTTATTTTAACTCCTCTCGTTCTGTGTTTTCTTTAACCATGTGTTTCTTACGTTTTTTTAAATCTCAATGGGATTTTACCTGGTTGAATGAATGTTTAAATAAATAAATAAAATAAGAGATTCGGGCACAACACTGAAGAAGATGAAGAAACTATAAGAATAGAGAATAAAAAAACGAGGAGAAATGTAAACGTCGCTGACGGAATAGATATTTAAATTTTTAATTACTGAATTTGAACATTTTATTTTATTTTTATTCCTTCACCATTCAGACAAAAAAAAAGAAAAGTAATAGGAGTGAATATAATAGAATGACAAAAACAATAACAGCAATATGACTAGTACTAACATCAATGGGTATGATAGAATAATAGCAGACATCATAATGTCAATGATGTCATATTTAGGTCACGACTATGTTATCTCTGTTCCATAGAATTATCTTCACATTGGGATTTATTGAGAGGAGCTGTGGCTACATCAGCCGACCTCCAGCCCTGTAAGGCCCACCGGGAGGTGTTTCCTCTTTTTGGGGAGGAGGAATAGAAGAGGAAGAGGAAGAGGCGTCAGAAGAGTGGAAGGGCAGAGAGGGATTCCTCCGCTACGAGGACACGTCAGCCTCTGGCTCCGGCTAAATTTAGCCGTCAGATGAAAGAGTTTAAAAGCAGCTTTTCACAACAGCTGCTGACGGACGTCAGGTCGTCCGAGGAGCTTTTTCTCTCGCCCGTCCGTCACCCGGCAACAGCTGCCTTGGTGACCGAGGCGTCCGCAGAGTCATTCAGCACATACAGGGGCGTGGAGACGTGACTCCACCCCGACGTTACGGTCGGCCATGAGGCGTTACAGTCCTCCAGTGTGTGTAATCACCAGAGGGGGTTTCTCATGGAGCAATATCCAAACAGCAGAATGTATCTTAGTGTGCTCATCATTCGCTTAAATTCATATGATCTACACATCGGGATTTATTGAGAGGAGCTGGGGCTACATCAGCCGACCGCCAGCCCAGGGAGGTGTTTCCTTATTTTGGGGAGGAAGAAGAGGAGAGAAAGATTCTGATTCTATTCTGATTCTATTCAGATTCTGATTCTATTCTGATTCTATTTTGATTCTATTCTTATTCTATTCTGATTATATTCTGATTCTATTTTGATTTTGATTCTATTTTGATTCTATTTTGATTTTGATTCTATTTTGATGTTGATTCTATTCTGATTCTATTCTGATTCTATTTAGATTCTTATTATATTCTGATTATATTCTGATTAAATTCTGATTCAATTCCGATTATATTCTGATTATATTTTGATTCAATTCTGATTCTGATTATATTTTGATTCTGATTCTATTCTGATTCTATTCTGATTCTATTTTGATTCTGATTCTGATATAAATGAGCATTGAATGGTGAAATTAATAATCCAATCAAGTAATCAATCAACAAGCCAATTAAGAACATAAATCACACGGCCCATGCATACTCTATCTTATCTCATTCTCACATCAACTTCTATTTCATCTGACCGGGATCTTTGAACTCTTCCTCTCCGGCTCGTCGATGGAAAACACTAAAACCCGGCGACGTTTACTTCCTGCCAGCGGCGTGACAACAACAGACCAGTTCCCACTGGTTTTGAACGTGAACGCGTCCCACGGATACGGATTCGACCCGACACCGGAACTGCTCGTCAGATCCGTCAGCCGGACGCGCCTCCGGCTGACGGACGCCGCCGTCTCCAGAAACTCGTGAAGCGATCACAGCGACACGTGTGAAGAACCGCTGCATTCCCACCTCCACACCTCCCCGATGGCCCCGCCTCCTCGCCACAGCATCTACTAAACGGACCACTTCCAAAGAACCG
Organism: Liparis tanakae; assembly: GCA_036178185.1. Lineage (NCBI taxonomy): Eukaryota > Metazoa > Chordata > Actinopteri > Perciformes > Liparidae > Liparis > Liparis tanakae. The sequence goes on along the minus strand of CM070099.1, from coordinate 19,791,401 downwards.
GGAGGGGACCTTTCCACACTTGAATCTACGCTGCCGTCTGCCTTCTCTCTGAAGCCGAACCCGGCTCTTTGCGTGCAGCTCAACGCCGACACCTCCAAAGTGTCTACTTCCTGTTTTCCTCTCTTCCCGTGGCGACCTCACCTTTACTGGCCATGTCGATGTCGGTCGCCTCTGCCGTGTCTCACCCTCACGCCCTGTGTCCTTCTCCTCTCTGTCCGGCTATTCTCCCCTGGCTCCTCTGAGCTGTTTTTGGTCACCTCCTCCCCCCCCCTCCCCCCCTCTCTGCTCACTCAGCAGTCCAAAAGGCCTGACAGCCCAAAATAAATCTTGTTCGCACCAGCGCCCACCTCTCATCGGGACTCCCAGAGCTTCACGCGTGAAGAGAAGATTCCCGACAATCACACGACGGATAAATCCCGAATTCCTCTTCAGTCTTTCTGTAGAAAACCAAATTCAAAGATGTCCCTTTCTAACCACGATAAAGCGTTATAGTGTCGGGCGTTCACGTGCCATGGAACACCTGACACTGGAGAACCAGGGTTTCTGTTCTGTTGTGTCACCAAGCCAAACATATCTGTGTCACTGCTATAACTCATTGATGAGGAGTTGACGCTGTTGTAAGTGAAGCTTTTCGTCATTTTCGCTCTGATAGTCCAACAGCATCGCTGTGAAGTCGGATTTGCTATTATTTCAAATCTGTAAGTGATAGCAGGCTTTGTATATTACATTATTTTCGACACGTCTTTCTTGCATTTAATAAAAGAAGCATTTTCAAATATGAAATGTTAAAATTCAATCAGCTGTGCCCATGATTAATAAGCTTTTCTAAAATGGTGTTATAACACTGCTATAACAGATTACCACACAAAAAAACCTTTATTTTCGATATGCAGAGCATGAAACAAGTAATAATCCCAAAATAGATGTTATGTTCTAATAGATGCATCATGCGTGCTATGAGGAAACCCTAAACTTCACGTCATCAGCCAGACCACACATTCACCGACGGCCTGAGGATTTACTGAACCCACCGAAATAACGCGCCACTTAAAATGCCTTTGAGCTGGAAGACAGCCTGTTATCTCCCGCTCACTCTTCCTCCCTACTAATCTGCAGATAAATAAACCGCACACACACACAAACACACACACACACACACACACACGCACACACACACACACACACACACACATGTGCACCTGTTCCTCTTGCTCTGTGTCAAACAGCAATACATTCTGCGGGTGCGAGTCCAAAGAAGTGCGCCAATGCCAAGAATGCTTCCCCACAATTAGCCAATCATTCCTTTAGTCCCAGGAGAGGGTTACTATGGCGACTCAATGAGCAGGAAGGGCTTCCAGGGGGAGGGGGAGGGGGGGGGTATCTTTGTCTGCCTGCTCTCCTAAAGGTCTGCGCTGAAAGTGAAATAGGATATTTTCCACATTTAAAGTATCGATGAACGAGAGTAAGACAAAGGCAGGGAGAGAGGCGGTCGGGGAACATTCCGGAGACGTGGATGCTCTACCTGCGATGAGAGTGCATGCCGTCGGGTCCTTCGATAGGTTAAGTGCTGAAAACCAGTGATCGCTGACCAGCTGTTCCTGAGAGTTTCGACCAATGGCGGCTGGCGTCGAGGACGCCGGGCCTCTGGGTCGCACAGATGTGAGCAGCTTCACTGAAATGGTTTCCCTGGCGACGGGCGAGTCCGGCTCGGGGGTCGGAGAGGCTGCCGGGAAGCAAAAGATGATGTCACTGTGGTGATGACATCAGAGTTGACGTGCTGTACACAAACTGAAACTAAAAAAATATATATTTTAATTTTTTTGAATTAGATACGTCTGTGGATTCATTCAAAAGGGAAACCGACTCGCCGGCTGACACATGTAGACATTTTCAATAATCACATTTCATGTGAACGTAGTCACAGTTTTACGGTATTTTCTTCGCCATGTCGTCATGCCGCGTCACATCAAATTCAGAAAAGACATTCAACATCATCAGAATTCAAACTATATGATCAGCTTCTGTTGTATTATAATTTGACATTATATTATAATTAACATTTGGCTGAATTAGGAGTAACTAGAGCAGCCACGATGATAAATTGTCCCACTACCAAAAAGTGGGGGTGCCAATGTGTCCTTCCCCACTTCCTACCCCCTTGCTTCCTACCCCCTTACTTGGATCATTTCCATCCTCACAAGTCAGCCTTCATTTTGATCTCATCTACAAATCCGTAAAGTTTCGTGACTGCATCTTGCAAAGTAGTGACACTATCACGTGTTAAACTATGGAGACTGTGGGTCAGTGGTTAGCAGGTTCATCTTTCAATCAAAGGGTTGGTGGTTCAATGCCCACCTTAGTCAATGTGTCCTTGAGCAAGATGCTAAATTTCTCTGTGAAGCTTTGTTACCTTCGCATTGAGAATGTGTACGATCATGATTTGATCGCCGTGTATTTATTTATTTATTTGTATGCGTGTTACTCGCATAACTCAAAAAGTATTAAACCGAATCGTATGAAATTTGGTGGGATGATTGGTTATTATCCGGGGACCATTTGATTAGATTTTGGGATTGATCGGGTCAAAGGTCAAGGTCAAGGTTATGAAAAAGTCTCATGCTCATGATGTTCGTAATTTAATGCCCAACCTTGTGATATGCGAAGGTATGCGCTCTACCGAGTGCCCGTTGTAGTTTACTGTGTATCAATGTAAAAGTGGATAAAATGGATAAACGTGTTGACAAAAAACGACTGACAAACAAATATACTATAATATCTGTAAGTTAAAACTACCTCAATGTAGGTTTTGTCATGATGACCACACAAAGACTCACAAGGTGAAGACTATACCGGCCACTCGCCGTAGCGGATGACACCAGGTATTTTATACCGGTGCATCTCTGTTGGGCCGTCATGACGCTGCAACTCGAAGTGTGAGTAAAACAACCCGTTTCTCACCCTGAAGTATCCGTGAGGGGCTTTGATGTTGGGAAGACGGGGCCGACGAGGGTCGGCGGGTCATCTGGATCAGACTTCTCAGAGACTCCTCCTCCCTTTGGGTTCCTGTGCCCCCCCCCTGAGTGTCTGGGTCCAGATGATGGGCCAACGGTTGGATTGTAATCGTCTCCGTTTCTCCCTGCTGCTCCCGCCTCACCTCCACCCTCCCCTGCTCCGCCCTTTCTGATTCTTCATCCACGCCGAGGAAGGCTTGAGGGTCCCAGTCTTCGTCGAGGGAGTCCAACAGGGTCTCCAGGGTGTCCGTGTGGATCAAAGAGGCGCGGCTTCCCCGAACGCCGGCCCTGCGGCGGTCCCGGAGGTCCCGGAGGTGGCGCGACGATCCCACCGCTTCGGCCTCGGCGATGGCGATGTACGAGAAGGTCAGCTCGTGGAAGTTCTGGCGCGGCGTGCCCCAGATGGACGGGGATGAAGCCAGTCCCTCGTCATCGTCGTCGTCGACGTCTCCCTCTTCCTCCTCTTCATCAGACCACTCCCTGGCTGTCTGCAGCTCACAGATCTCGGACTCCTCATTTCCACCTGAAGGGAGACAGAAATGCATCGATGAGGTCGTACCTGTAGGATCGTAGAGGCTGCTGATGACCCTGTGGGGGGCGTCGTCACACGAGGGGAGAGACTTTGCTTTTAATAAATACGTATGAAAATTGTTTTACATTTCCCGCTATTAATATGTATGTAACTAAAATGAGCATCATCTAAAAATCTGCACATGTAATGTACATTTTTTGAAAGACATCTGTAAATGTTTAATAATTTAATCGATGCCTACTTAAAAAAAAAAGATTTAATGAAAAAATGTATTAATAAAAAGAAAAAAAGATATGACAGATGAAAGCAGGCGTGACATCTAAAGTGAATGAAACCCTTTTTGATAAGGGCATGAATATCCCTCCTCTCAAAAGGTATCCGTGAAGTAAATTGTACTTCTTTGTTTACTCGTATTTTTAAAGTTTTAATATTAGGTTCAAAAGAAAAGTCTTGGGTAAGCTGCGATCTCGTCTTTTTCTATGTGTCGTGAGTATTCGCGCCACGTGTCGGCTCCGTACCGTCGGTGCAAGGAGGCGTCGAGTCCGGAGTGGATGCCACAGAGCCATATTCCTCTGGAAGAAAACACACACACACACACACACACACACACACACACACACACACTTTTACAAACTAGCAAAGATACAGTAGGAACAAACTAAAAATGTCTGAAGTATGAACGTGTTGTTCTAAACCCATTTTACCCATCTCACATTCCTCTCTACAACATTTAACGCAGGTGTACTAAAGTTAAAAGATGAATAACAAACACTGCGTTACCTTGTTTTTAACCCGTTATTAATGTCATAACAGCAAACTGTGCTTTACCTTTCCTGAAGGAGGCACATAGCCACACTGAAGCGCTCTGCTAGTGATTAACTGGCAGCAGCGAAGGCCTTCGCTCCATTAGATAGCCAGCATGACATTAATAAATAAGCCGAAGCTGAGCACAAAGCATATTCTCTTTGCACATCTATGAACAAATGCAAATAATCATAAAACACAACGTCAGGTGAATACTGCAATAGAAAGAGACAGTAAATAAGCAGATATGGAAAGCACAACAGAGGCTTTTTGGGGAGAGGTCATTCTGATTATTTCATCCTCCCTGCCTGCATACAGGCTTTCAACTACATAAACATCTGCAAACCGCTGGAAGGCAACAAAGAGCGAGCGGGTCACCCTCTGCACCGCATCCACCCATTCGGCCATGTGTTTATTAAAAGCAGGAGAGAGCAATGGAGAGCAGGCAGGGAGAGGAGAGGAGGGGAGGGGAGGAGAGAGGAGAGGAGGGGGGGATGAGCTAACACATGCAATGCTTACAGCGGTTAGCAAAAAAAAGATGCTGCACTGGAAAATATATATGTGTGTGTGTGTAACGATGACGCAGTGAGAGGAACACTCAGACCTCCCTCGCGGGAACACAGAAGGAAGCAGCAGAACAAAAGCAGACTTACGGCAGTGGGAGAATCCTAAAACCTGGCCCATACTCCATCAAGGCATCGCCGGGCCCATCCAGTCTGGAAGCCCCCCCCCACCTTCCTCTGCTGCCGGCACTCACGTCCTGTGGATAAACTCTCTCTCCTCCTCCTCCCTCCTCCTCCTCCTCCTCCTCTTCCTCTATGAGCAGCCTCCTCCACTGCCACTCAGCGGCCCCGCCCTGCCTGCCCGGCTGCCTCACTCCTCCATCCTCTCTTCCTCTCCTCTTGCATCGTTATGGCTGCAGCTGTAGCAGCGAGCGCGACAGCGAAGGGGGGAGAAGCACCAGTGTGTCCCTGTGTCTGTCACAGCGTTGCTATCGCCACCAGCCATTCATTGATTATTTTTTTTCATCCCTCTCTCCTTGGTCATGTGACTTCTTCTCAGCATCTTATAGGAGCAGGCTGCAAGACAAGGAGTGACAAGGCATTAATAATATATTTATAGCATACACACCATAAACGTGGGCAGTGAGGTGCAGAGCTTACCATCATGTCACGTGCATCAGCTATATTAATTTGTATATTATATTTCAATTTCACATATAAGAAATATTTCTTTCTAAATAAAAAAAATAATCGAAAAAAAAACAGCTAAATTAAATACAGAAATAATATACATAATCATAACAGTAATAGCTTTTTGTTCACAATAGGAAGTGAAGCGTGTGGAAGAGTGAGAAGTAGGGGGCACCAGTGTGCAGCTAAAGATAGTTTGGATCATGATTCACGCAAATAGAGTAAAAATAGCAAATAAATGTGTCTTTGTGTCACCTTTGCTATAATTTATATTTTATTTTGGTCACGGCATTAAACTGTAACAGTTCAGCTCCACACCTTCCTTTTATTATTAGTTGTTTTCATCCTGTCTCTCTAACTATCACGTCATTCCAGATCCTTCTTCCCATCTCGTCAGTCCAGCTCCTTTCACCTGCCTCTGGTCACCTCGTTAGTCCCTCATTACCTTCACCTGGTCTTCATGCCCGTCTCACCTGTTGCCCATTCCCTCGTTAGTCCTTGTCTACTTAGGTCCCCTCACTTGTCCTCTGCTGGATTGTCTTGTGTTTTTGTGTCAAGTTTGCCAGTGTTGTTAATGTATATTTCTGATTCTCTGCCCCGCCCCTTTTTGGACTTGTTTGTTTCTGGGACTGATCTCCCGGTTTTTACCCAGCTCGTTTTCAACCAAAGACATTCATCTTTGTTCCTCCTGTCTGAGTCGTGCTTTTGCGTCCACTCTAATAGCACCGTGACATTAGAGACATGGATAACGCGCACGGCTCGAGCTGTTTAATGCAAGCCAATGTACCTTTTACAAATCAGTAGTTGTATTCACAAGCTGCTTATTTTAGTTAGCCTAAATAAATGAAGAAATACAGAAATGTAGAAATAGATTTATTTAATAATGTCCTGTTTAGGTATAACTTATATTTATTTATTCATGTATTTATTTAAGCATTTATTTATTCCCACATTTATTTATTTATACATTTATTTAAGCATATATTTATTCCTGTATTTCTTTATTTATACATTTATTTAAGCATTTCTTTATTTCTGTATTCATTTAAACATTCATTTATTTATTCCTGTATTTATTTATACATGTATTCTTAATTAAAAAAACACATCTTTGATAGTTTGGTTGACATTCTCATTGCATCCTTACATCAAGAGATGAATGAAACACTGATAAAAATAATAAGAAGAATACAATATATGTGTTGCTGTCACAAGACTCTAATAAATCCAATCATTTCAAATTAAGGGAGGATCACATTGTCAGTGTTGTGGACTTTTGGTGGGAGAAGACTCAGCAACACAGGGCGTGGTTTAAAAAACCTGAATAATATCTTTTTAGTCTCTCAAGATTATCAAGCCTAGTTCTGTTGTTCAAGTAAAGATTAAACAAACAGCCATCATCAAAACAACACTGCCAGGAGAGACTGACATCCAGAGGTGTCAAGTAACAAAGTACAAATACTTTGTTACTCTACTTAAGTAGAAATTTTGGGTATTTTTCTTTAGTAGAGTATTTATTTTTCAGACGACTTTCTACTTCTACTCCTTACTTTTTCACCCAAATATCTGTACTTTCTACTCCCTACATTTTAAAAATAGCCTCGTTACTATTTCATTTTGGTTTGTTCAAAAACACACAAAAAAATAGCCAGATAAATCGCGCCATCCGAATAAAGTGAATTTGATTGTGATTGGATGAGAAGTATAAACATATACCATTCCGACACCCTATTGGTTTTCTAGGCGATGCACCTGAAGACAACACCAATCAACCGTTACAAATCACGTCACTCTCCAGCAAGGACAGCAGAAAAGCATTTTACAAAGATGTCCGTGTCTGAGATCCCTAACTTGTAGTCTGACCTTCTTTCATGAACTTCAAGCAGGGCATTTAATACAGCGGAAGTCCTAGATAATCATAGTTTATGGTTTGAGAGAAATAATATGAATCTCAATCTGCTCAATCTGCTCATCTGAGGAAGAGGACTTATTTTCCTCCTTGAAGACCGGGCCTCTTGCAACGACCCAGCAGTTGGATGCGTACCTGGGGTGCCCAGGAGACACAGTAGATGTACTGAAGTCCTTCCCAGCTGTGTGCCAGCTTTCACTTAAGTTTAATACGGCGCTCCCTGCCTCAGCAGCCTGTGAAAGACTGTTAGTGTTGCAGGGCTCATCTTCAGGCCAAGAAGAGCATGCATTGGCTCATATAACTTTGAGAACCTGCTGCTTTTGCGGCTGAACAAAGCCTATTGGTAGTTTTGTTGTGCATACAGAATTGAGTCCAAAGGTCTCAAGGTCTCTTCCAATAAAGGTTGATAACATTCCACTGAAGTTTGACTTATTGCACTATAAAAATACTTATTGTTAACTAGTTATTGTGTCTTCCGCTCCATGAAACGCATGTTAATGCTCAGTAATACACATATGCTACTTCAATGTATTTGCATTGTAATAAAATGTGATCATTTTCAATGCAGCCAAAACGGGTAGCCTAGTGCATCCCACGTTTTTCAACATAAAATTTTAAAACAGTCATTATGGCCTTTAGAAAAAGTATTTTTTTGGGGGATGTGGGGTCCCTGTCACTATAGGCCCCTGAGACGCGGCTTAAGAGTTTGTCTTTAATGGAGAAGAAAAATCCCCTTACATTACTTTTACTTTTATACTTTTAAGTAGTTTTGAAACCAGTACTTTTTTTTTTACTTTAGTAAAAAGCTTGAGTTGATACTTCAACTTTTACAGAAGTATTTTTAAACCCTAGTATCTATACTTCTACTTGAGTAATGAATGTGAATACTTTTGACACCTCTGCACCTAGAGACAGAGTGACATGCTGCTGCGGAGACGATCAATAACAGATGTTTAGTTTAATAAAAGAACAATGCATTACACCATTTTTTCAAGCAGTTATTTTAAGGTACAATTGTTACATTTTGTACTGCACTGTTCTTGTTGTTGTTTTTGTGTTGTGTGTTGTGTCATGTTTTGTCTTGTTTTGTGTTGTAAAGTATAATCTATGTAACACACTGAGTCACTTTACCAAGAAAAAATCCTTGTTTATGCAAATCTACTTGGCAAATAAAACCGATTCTGATTCTGATTCTGACTCTTATTGTGAAAATATGTGTTTAGCGACTTGACCGGAAATGACGTTTTGACCAGGGGATCACGACATTCGAGCCCTCATTGTTCTAGCGGGACCTTGGACCAACGAGAAGGTGTTAAGGGTGGGACTAACCTGTGAGAATAGGTGATTGGCTGATATGCAACTAACACACAAGGTATTGAGACGATCGTTCTTTCGTTCTGATGCTGGTGAAGGAGTCACACACGTTTTCCGGAACCTGTACCTGCGGAGCCTCATCACCACGGGAACCACGATCGTGAGCTTTTGATTATTTGTTAAACTTTCGTTTATATTTCTTGCTATTAAATACTGTTAAACTTGATCGATCGCATCCAGTTTTGATTTCCATTGAGCGCGAGGTGCCCCATCACAACCTATACTCTTTAGTGAACGCTTAAATCCAACGCACTGTTCATCAAAGAAGAAACACTAAAACAAGATGGACATTATTTTTTAGATTTCCAGTGTAAACCGTGTTGTGTCCAGACTGCCCGAATTGAAGTCATTGAATAATTGATTTTATTCCATACATTATTTCCCAAACTAAAATATGTGGTGTTAATGCTGACGCACCCAAAGACTTCAGACCGTAATTAATATGCGTCACAAAGGTGTGGTGTCATATCGCGAGTGGTTTGCAACATCCCAGATGTTGACGCCTTTAGATTATGTGTTTATTGCACCATGTTGTTTCTCTTTGCCTCCCTAAAAGGGATCACAATGCATCGCACGAGTGTGCAGCAAGCCGGTCTGACTGCCTTTGATGTCAGTGCATCTTCTCATTGATTACAATTGTCCACAACTGCATGTGTGGACATGAAATCACTGTCAGAAGGCAGATATTCCTGAGTATCCACAATCTAAATATTAATATGGCTTGTAAGAATAGAGCCATGCCATAACACTGTCATTTCTTCCCTCTGTCTCCTAGTGTCCAATGGAGCTCAAAAGAGATACTGCACTGGAATGAGGCTGGAACGGAAGTCCTGATATAGCTCATCCCGATTGTTACTTAGAAACGTGGCAGGAGCATGGCCCTGCAGGTATCTCCATTTCCTAATGGGTGTGTCGCAGGCATCCATGCTGTGGGATGGGCGTTCATCTTCCCCTGCTTCTGGTTTCTTGATCATCTCATTGCTTTGTGCAAGTCCACCACCCTGGAGCGAACCCAGCGCCTAGAAGGATGCTACCTCCATCCCCTCAAGGTCTTCTTTGGCTCGATTATCTTTTTTATTATTTTTCTCGTAACAGCCCCTTTGGGCTTCCTGGGATTTATGCTCTGGGCTCCTCTTCAGGCTTGCCGCAGGCCCTTTCACTACCACAGAGAGACACCGGCCTTACCAGACGAGACGCACAGGGGCTTTGAGTTGGTAGGAAAGGCCTCATTTGGATTTGCCGCAGCCAACGTATGTCTGTTGCCTGAATGCCTGGCTCATTTCAACAACCTGGGGCACACCCAGCACAGAGCGGCTGTGATCGGTCAGCACATTGTGCAGGGCGTGCGTCGACCCCATACCCGCATCTTTGTAGACTCCCCCAGCAGCTGTGAAACTCTCAATCCCTCCAACAGCATACTTCCCACTGTTAACTCCTCTTCATATGGGGCTACTGATAAACATGCACCAGTGAGTCATCACTCTGATTCAGATGTTTCAATCCCAAAGTCCAATAGTCAGGTTGTCTGTGTGCCCTGTGATGACAATGAGGAGCCCTCGGCCGACTCCCAGTCTCTGCTTTCGAATATGAATGACAACTCCGACCAGCAAGGCCGGGCAAGTCAGCGGAGCGTTCCCCGAGCTTTGCTCTCGCAGGGTCTCCGCCAACAGGACGACGTGCCCTGGGAAGTCTCGTCGTTGTTTCCAGCCAACGTGGACATACTGTGTCTAGAAGAGGTGTTCGATAAGAGGGCGGCCGAGAAGCTGACCCGAGCACTGAAACCCGTGTTTGGACACATACTGTATGACGTTGGCGTGTATGCCTGCCAGCCGCCATGCAGGTGTTCCTCCTTCAAGTTCTTCAACAGTGGGCTGTTCTTAGCCAGCCGGTTCCTTGTGCTTGAGGCCGAGTACCACTGCTTTCCCAACAGCCGCGGGGAAGACGCACTAGCTGCCAAAGGCCTCCTTTCTGCTAAGGTGCCTGCTTAATATCATGTATTATGCCCCAGTTAATGCAGTTGTTGCTCTTTTGTGTTGCATAATTCACATTAATAATTGTTTCACAGTATGAACACAATGAAAATATATTGAATGCATGTTTTTGAAATGTTTAGGTGCTAATCGGGCAGAATGAGAAACAGAAGAATGTGGTTGGCTATTTTAACTGCACACATCTTCATGCACCAGCGGGCAAGTCACATCTTCTGATTTTAACTCAGGTTAACTTAAAGTTTTGTATTTTTCTTTTCAGAAAACAAATATAAGATAGGTGTGTGATATCTGCCATGTGTTTTCTTTATTCAGGAGAAGGGGAAATTCGCTATGAGCAGTTAAACCTTATTACCAAGTGGATTGGTGATTTTCAAGCTGCCAACAAACTTCCCGACGAGGACGTTGCTTTTGATGTTCTCTGTGGAGATTTCAACTTTGACAACTGCTCACCCGGTGTGTCTCTGAAATTTCCTTTCTTTTAATTTCTGTGTTTACCTTTTTCACTCTCTTAACCAAAAGGTTCTTATTCATACCTGTTCGTCTAGATGACGCCCTGGAGCAAAACCACTGTCTGTTTGAGGACTATAGAGATCCTTGTAGGGCAGGTCCTGGAAAAGAGAAGCCCTGGGTCATTGGTGCGTACCATTTCAAACTATTATACTACAGCAAATGCAAGACAAATAATGACAACTTATTTACTATTTCATTGGGTTGCATCCCAAAGGTACTATGCTGGAGCAGCCCTTATTGTATGAAGATGACATAAACACCCCTGAAAGTCTACAAAGGTACACTCCATTTTCCATTTCCATTTTCTCAAACCTCTGCACAGCACAACTCCCATGACATGACAGAAGTTGTTCTTTCACTGAAGTTGATCTGAAGATCAACTCGTCTTCTCTGTGTATCTTTGTAGAACTTTGGAGAGCGAGGACCTAAGAAAGCGGTACATCTCCCCTCCTCTTCCTGGAAAAGACCGACCCTTGGTTTACCCCGAGACTGGCCAGCCGTGGATCGGACGTCGGATCGACTACATCCTGTACCGCGAAAACTCCATTTCAAAGCACTGCCGAACAGTATGTGTCCGTGTGTTTTTCCTCTTTCCTTACACAGTCGTCTCCTTATTCGGGTCGTCGAGGAACCTATTGTTTTTCGAGGAATTCTTTTTATTATTTAGGAACTTGGACCCGCACATTGCCGCTTGCAGCTTTAATTGTTTCTCTCTGCTTGAAGTTTCAAGTTACTTTGAGAGAAATGATTCATGAAATATTTGCACATGGAAAAAATACTGACATTTATTACTTATAGAAAAGATATTTTATCACGGCAACTTATCCCCAGTAAAAAGCATCATGAAAAGCATGCACTGTGTTTGTCCCCATCCAGGAAGTTGAAGAGGTTACCTTCATAACCCAGCTGGCTGGCCTGACGGACCATATTCCCGTGGGCTTGAGACTGAATGTTATTATGGACTCTGCTGGTTAACGACGACAGTGAAGGCAGCATCGCGTACAAACAAAGGGAACAAAATATACAAATTGTTATGATCTATACCATTACAACAATGCTTTGTTAATTAACTATAATTTGTAGTTTCTATTACTTTTGGACAAATTATATTATGCCTCAGGATTCATTGAAATTCTATGTTTACAATTATATATATAATGCCCAGTTACAGGGAGATGCATTGCTTTTGTAATTTTTTTAGGATTTTTTTTATTCTGATATTTTTCCTCCAGAAATAAATGTATATAATTAACATTATACTGTGTCCCTTGCTTTTAATTTGCCATCAATTCTAAGACAAGGACTTCAAAAAAAACGAGAAACAAAACACAAATACCCAGACCGTGACGTCTTCATAGCCACATCTGATATTCATGCATTATTTTCACACTTTAGTTTATCTTAAAGCCCCACTATGGAACAATTGTACCTTAAAATAACTGCTTGAAAAAAATGGTGCCGCTACAATGACTTTTAATATGGCGATTTGCGCCTCCGTCACTGCCATCGGGGGTCCATGGGTAGAAAACTTCACTTTGCATTGTTGTAATGCATTGTTCATTTATTAAACTAAACATCTGTTATTGATCGTCTCCGCAGCAGCATGTCACTCTGTCTCTAGGTGCAGAGGTGTCAAAAGTATTCACATTCGTTACTCAAGTAGAAGTGTAGATACTAGGGTTTAAAAATACTTCTGTAAAAGTTGAAGTATCAACTCAAGCTTTTTACTTAAGTAAAAGTATAAAAGTACTGGTTTCAAAACTACTCAAAAGTATAAAAGTAAAAGTAATGTAAGGGGATTTTTTTTCTCCATTAAAGACAAACTCTTAAGCCGCGTCTCAGGGGCCTATAGTGACAGGGACCCCACATCCCCCCAAAAAAATACTTTTTCTAAAGGCCATAATGACTATAATGTTTTAAAATGTTATGTTGAAAAACGTGGGATGCACTAGGCTACCCGTTTTGGCTGCATTGAAAATGATCACATTTTATTACAATGCAAATACATTGAAGTACCATATGTGTATTACTGAGCATTAACATGCGTTTCATGGAGCGGAAGACACAATAACTAGTTAACAATAAGTATTTTTATATTGCAATAAGTCAAACTTCAGTGGAATGTTATCAACCTTTATTGGAAGAGACCTTGAGACCTTTGGACTCAATTCTGTATGCACAAGTGACAGCTCATAAAAGCTTAAAGCTGGATAAGAACAAAGTAGGTCTCACATAGATCTTAACGCTTAAAACTCATGCGTTCAAACAAGGTCAGCAGCTCCAAATACACATCGGTTAATGAGATTAAGACACATAGCTGTCATACAGCCGCAACATGGAATCAACAAGTTACACACAGGACGGGGAGGACTAGGTGTGTAAAGTAACTGCAATGTAACTTTTTAATATTTCTTTATTATATCGTATTCCATTTTGGCATGCATTTTGATGTGAATTCAAAGTTTACAAATTTGTTTTACATTTTGTATCTACCCTTGATAAAAATGTTATACCCAAAAAACGAAGTTGAGCCTGGCTAAACCCACTATCTCACTTAGTGATAGTCCAGTTCTCATGGGAAGGTGTTTTAATTTGAATATATATATATATATATATATATATATATATATATATATATAGTCTGTTTTTAATTTATTTGTAATTTACTTGTTTTTTAATTAATTATTTTATTTATTTATTTGTTTTAATTTTTAACTTTTAATTTTAATATATACTTTTAAATGTAATATTGATTTCTTACTATTCCACTTGTTTTGCTTTAACTCTCTGTGGAGCACTTTGTAAACATTCTTTTTAAAGGTGCTATATAAATAAAGTTATTATTATTATTATTATAATATATTTTTACAATTCAAAACATTCTTGGCTTAAAAGTTGCATTTTAATATGCATTCTTGACATTAAGAAGTGTAGTTATTAGTGCATATTTTAACTTCTGCCCATTGTAACAGAAAAAAATGAGAGGTATTGTCCTTCACTCATAGACCAATTAGAAGACTAAAATAATTTGGAGAGTTCCACTCTTGTATCAGGACATAAATCCCCCCCATACAGACGTATGTCTGGGATATCCCCCCTCCCCCCCTCCCCCCTGTTGGGTGAGGGTAGAGTGATCCACGTAATGCTGTGGGCACATACAGGTCAACTGGCCAGGTGATTACCCGGCAGCAGTACACAGACAGAAATAGAAAGCGATCGGCCAATAGCAGAGCAGAGCTGAGACGGGACGGCTGAGAAACCTCCAGAAGCAGTGAGACGGAGAGGGTGAAGACAGCTGACGGTGTTAATGTCATATAATAAAAGGTCAGAAGGAGTATCCACCTGCAGTCCGAGGGATGGTTCTCATGTTTTTCACCTGAGGATTATTCTTATTTGAAGTCACTTTCCGTTTACCTGCTGCGCTGGACCTGCTGCGGAAGACACAGGGCCGGAGGAGGGGCACCCGGAGGAAACCGTCTGCTGGCAGGTCGAGAAAGAAGTTGGAGCGAAGGCTCCGCGGAGCGATGAAGAGCGCCAGGCGGGCCAGCAATGTGGAGGTACCCTCTTTCCTCCGCCAGCTGGTCAAAGAGACGGAAAAGATGGTCACCTTCTTTTTCAAAGGGGGCCCCAAGGAGCATGGATGCGGGGAGGAGGACACTTCCGACGAGGAGGACTCGATGCCGAGCCCGTACCTGGATCGTCCCATCTTGGAGAAGCACGTGTCGGAGGGCGGCTCTCGGTCGGGGGTGAACTACGCGGTGGCGAGCATGCAGGGCTGGAGGGCTCAGATGGAGGACGCCCACACCTGCATGCCCCACCTGAAGGACGAGCTGACGGACTGGGGATACTTTGCCATTTTTGATGGACATGCGGGAACCACAGTGGCTCAGTATTGTTCCAGATACCTGCTGAATTACATCCTGGCAACAGGTACAGAGCAAGTAGAGATTCACTGGATTGATCGTGAGGAAGAACCTGTGTGGCAAAGTCGTGTAATAAACTACAAACACCCAAAATGAACTATATTGAGTAACTACAACATTTTCTCAGATTACTTTGTTTTAGCATAGAAATGTTTTCTATATACAAACTCAAGGAAAATCCAACACCCAGACAATTTCGTGTTGTCCATGAAAACTCACACTTTTATTTATCAAATTATTTGCTAAATTAATTGAAAATATAGTCAAGACATTGACAAGGTTAGAAATAATGATTTTTATTTGAAATATTAATGTTGTTCTTCAAATTTGTTGCTCAAAGGAAGGCCAGTTTTATAGCTTCTCTCACCAGCATAACTGTTTTCAGCTGCGCTCACATAAAAAGGGTTTTCTACCCCTCCGTTAGTCTTCTAAGGCGATAACACAATGTACCACTAGAACACTGGAGATGGGCCTCTATACACCTCTGTAGAGACTTCATTAAACAACAGAGACTAGTCATTTACCACATTAACTATGTAGAGAGGGTTAATTTAATGTTATCTTTGAAAAAAACTGTTCTTTTCTTTTCAAAATAAGGTCAAAAATATTTTTCTAAGTGACCCAGTACTTTTGAACGGTAGTGTATATATACAGGACTAAAAAGCCAATAAAGCCAGCATTTTCTGGTAAATTTTCTAAACAGGAATTCTGGATATTGTGGTATTTTTCTTTACATTATCCAGAAAAAATATAGACGCAAAACCAAACAGAGCTTTGATTTTCATTCAGATTTTTTTCCAGACGTTTTGTACTTTTAGCGCTGTGAACTTATGAGTTAGCCGCATAAGATCAAATAAAATCAAATGTACATGAAAAGCTCTTTAGCTATTCATAAAAAAGGAAGCTTGACGTTCTGACTAAAGACAGTAGTCGACGCCGTTGTGTCGGCCATGTTATTGCGCAATAACAGAGATGATGTCTCCTCTGCTGTAAACAAATAACATGGCAGTGCTAGTGTGGTGTGAATGTATCTTTAACCCCCCCCCTCATTTCACCACAGGTGAGGTCAAAGCCACCGAGGACGCCGAGCAGGTGAAGGAGGGGATCCGTAAAGGCTTCCTGGAAATCGACCGCCACATGCACGAGCTGACCCGCCGGGACAACTGGGAGCGCAGCGGCACCACGGCGGCGGTGGTCTTGATGTCGCCGCGCTACATTTACTTCGTCAACTGCGGGGACTCCCGTACGCTGCTGTGCCGCCAGGGCCAGGTCGTCTTCTACACGGAGGACCACAAGCCCGTCAACCCCCGGGAAAAGGAGCGCATCCAGAACGCCGGGGGCTCGGTGATCCTCCAGAGGGTCAACGGCTCGCTGGCCGTGTCCAGAGCCCTGGGGGACTTTGACTTCAAGGAGGTGGACTGGAGGCCGCAGACGGAGCAGCTGGTGTCGCCGGAGCCGGAAGTGTACGAGATGGAGAGGACGGAGGAAGACGAGTTCCTGATTCTGGCGTGCGACGGCGTGTGGGACGCCATCGGCAACGAGGAGCTGTGCGCCTTCGTGCGCAGCCGTCTGCAGGTGTGTGATGACCTGAGGGAGATCTGCACCCAGGTCATGGACCTCTGTCTGTACAAGGTGAGAGATCAACAACACAGCATACACACAAGATGCATGACACAAGAAGGAAGAGAAAATGACCATTTAGATTTAGATTCCAGAAAGAAAGAAGCACTAATATTATGTCAAAGTTGAATTTAAAAAAAGGAAGAAGGAAGAAGTATATAATCTGCTATGGCCATGAATAGGTATAGGTATTACGTGTATTTTTTTAAATGAATGTTATTGATTTAATACCTGTGTTTCAGTGTCAATCGCACAAGCTCATTCTCGACCTGGGAAACAATATTTGATAAAACCCATAATGATCATGATATGATGAAAAACTCCAATGCTGCATTTGAATGAATTGTGTGGTGATTGTTGAAGTATAAACATTTATTTTACCAAAATGCTTGTTGGAATGCCTTATAGCCACAGTTTGAAATAAGATGGTTTAAAATTGGATAAAAAACAAGAACTATCGAATCAAATAATACATATTTGTAATTATTAAAGTGCCATGTTATTATTTTGAGAACACATACACACACATATATATATGCATTTTTTTTAAACTATTTTATTTATATTATTTTTATTTGGTTTATTTGATAAGGGACAATGCACATTAATAAAAAATCTTAATTTTTTACATGTGATTTGTATCTGTCAAAGATTATACTGCAAACCATAATTAAAAAAAATAATCAAATGTATCTACGTAATTACCCAACACATAAGTGAAGTAGTAAAAAAGAGCAGAAAGTCTACCCAACCCTCCAAAGTCAGCTCATTGGATTACAGCGGGGGGCTTTATGAATGAGGAGCTTTACATTAAGGGGGGTGTACAGGGTGTTTGTGAGGAGATCTTCTTATGTAACTAGACTTCTCCTGCAGGTTCTTCTCAGTACTGGTTCGTAACCGCAGGTCTGACCACTGATGAGCCCTCAGCCTGCCCTATAAATAGCTGCATTAAAGCACTCGGGACAACATGGCATAAGAGACATGGCTCGGATTAGGTCTGAATGTGAGCGTGTCTACGGCAGCTTTGTGTTACGGCTGCATACACACGGGCTCAGAGGTGTAATCCTGGTGGGATTGGGCCGCTGCTTGTTACACCTGAACAGACTTAGAGTGCCAGACATGCTCCAGTGGACACTGAGCCTCACTCCTCGCATCTCAGACGTAATAACAACATGGTTTTGTGGTGATAAAACTCCACAGCAAGTTTGTTTTTTCTGCACTGCAATTTTCTGTAACTTATTGGCCGTCATATACACTGATATTTAAAAAACACATACACACAGACTGAAGTGATGAGTTTGCAACTCAGCAATATCATCATCCGCTATGAGTACCAAACTACCTGTATATCTCCATAAATCAGTCACCTGCTATTTCACCTATCAATTTTAAGTGAATTCATGTGGTGGAAGGGCAGTACTGCATTTAAACATTTACAGGAGCATTATCAGTATAATCGGCGTTCAAAGAAGTATCAAACAGGTTTTCTTTTAAAGCAAACTGTGCCGATAGAAGGCCGTATACATGTAATATTGTACGGTTAAAATCGCTGCCTTGGCATGTATGCAGCAGTTGCATAATAAAAAAAATTGTTGGAGGTGGAGCTAATATAAACTGCATATTTGTTACAGTTTCAAATACTGTAGAACAGGGGTGTCAAACTCATTTTCACCGTGGGCCACATCAGCATCATGGCTGCCTCTTAAAGGGCCAGTACTGAAACATATAAATGTATAAACTACTCCCTCTGCATTTCATTATTGTTTATTTGAGTGTAGAAATATTTTACATGAGAATATTTCTCTCATATTATAACATACATCTTTTAATTTGAAAGCTTCAAAATAAAAGCACAGGATATTTCTCCTAAATTTCTTTAAGAAAAGATGATTGTATGTCTTTCAAGCTGTCAGGGGCCACATAAAATGATGTGGCGGGCCAAATTTGGCACACGGGCCTTGTGTTTGACACCTGTACTGTAGAACAAGACCCCATGTGTAATGTATATGCTCATTCTAGGGTTTTTTTTAAATCGTAAATAGTAACTCAATAACAATCGCTGTTAAAAACATCAGAATGCCGTTACCTTCCACCGCTGAGTACTCTAGTTCAACTTGAAATAAAATGAAGGTTCCTGTCAACCTTCTCTCATCTTTCTGTCTCCCTCTGCAGGGGAGCTTGGACAACATGAGCATCGTCATTGTTTGCTTCCCCGGCGCCCCCCACGTGTCACAAGAGGCCCTGCAGTGGGAGGCGGAGCTGGAGCGACAGATTGACATGAAAGTGGAAGGTGAGACACTCATAAAAAATAAAAAACCCTCTCAAACTGCCGATAGCTCTCTTATTTGTTACTCTACTTGATTGTAACGTTGTTTTTCGACAATCTCCCGGTCACAGAAATTATTCAGGCGATGAGGTCCAGAAATGAGGACCCTGACCTTTTGTACATACTCAAATTCCTGTCTGCGGCAGAGATACCAGGGCTGCCACCAGGGGGCGGCATCACCAGCAAGTCAGTCCTGCCACATTTTTACTTTTCTTTTTTTCCAGACTCA
This sequence comes from Liparis tanakae, assembly GCA_036178185.1. Taxonomy (NCBI): domain Eukaryota; kingdom Metazoa; phylum Chordata; class Actinopteri; order Perciformes; family Liparidae; genus Liparis; species Liparis tanakae. Next base: position 19,771,979 of record CM070099.1, on the reverse strand, counting down.
AAAATATAAATTATTTTTGACATAATGCCACTTGTTTTGCTCTTTGCAGGCGAGATTGTATCATCTCTTCCTATCAGAAACACATCATGGCTGTCAAATCTCAGGAGACTATGGTAAGACATGAGTCACGTGACTTCACGTTTCATCGGATGAAGGCAATTGAAACAACGTCAGCCATTACCTCAAAATAACCTGCCCAATTTACAGTTTTCTAAAGCTGAGCCGGATGTTTTTTGTCAGTTTTTCAGTTAACTCTTCAATAATTGTGTCTGTAAAAAATAAAAAATAAAATAAAAAGTATAACTAAGTTGAACTATGATTTTGTAAGTACTTTCTGCTCTTTGTAAGTAACCTGAACAAACAAACAGATGTCCACATTATGTACATGATTAATGTTGTTTGACGTTTCAGGCGGTCATCGAAGAATCGGAGGAGGTCTCAAACTAAACCGTTAACATGGAAACAGAAGAATCACCAGCTTCACCATCTCCATGGAGACCAGTAAACTAAACTGGCTGTTTGTGTGTAATATATATTCTCTTTGAGCATTTGCTTTCAGGTCAGTTAAAGTGGGATTTAAATCCAAAAAACACTGTGTTAGTTGTTGTTTTTTGTTGTAAAATGTGCACAATATTTAAATGTATTCATTTAATAATATGTAACCACATAGTGCCTAAGAAGACACTGTCTGCACACACTTCTGTTTAACAGCTAACTTTACGAAGTGCCTGATACTGTAAACAAACTATATGCGCCGACTGACTAATGACCTTAAATCGAGAGCAACAAATGACACAAAAACTAGAATAACATTGAACTCTGGAATGTGTTTAATGTAGCGCCTCGGCCTCGCACATGGACTACAGGTGTGTCAGAGAGTTTCACAATAGAACGTACTCTCAGAAAATCATTTAATGTTTGCAAAGTGCTGTCAAGGAGCAAGCGTGATATGGACGCCGATGATGTCATCACAAGATCATGAAAAAAACGCTGTGAGAGAAGAAAGCCACGTGGGACGGAAAACGAGGAGGAGGAGGAGAAGAAATCTGGAGAAAGAGATGGGGGGTGGGGGGGGTGGGACGTACTCAGAAAGAGGGGATGAGAAGAGGACTGAGAGCACATACCTCATTAAACGTGCTGCTGTTTTGAGAGGACGTGTGACTGCATCACTGTGCAACTTACAACGTGTTCTCTTGGGAACAAAGTCGTATAGAACACACTCATATTACAGTGTGTTTCAATATTATACATCTACATTTATGGATGGATACAAAGAAATGATGCTGTGAGCTGTGCTTTTGATACATTTTGTAATTGACCATTTAACATTGGAGACATCTATATGCCACTTATTTCGAACATGGGATGCGATTTGCAGTCGCTGGTGCTCAGCTATAATTTGAGCATTGATTAATATCTGATGATTGATTTCTTAACGAACAGTTTTCCATTTGTTACGTCCTCAACGGTCCAATTCATAAAGAAGCTTCGTCATCAGACCGTACAAAAGACACAACAGCTTTTCAATTTTACAAATGAATAATCAGTTATAAGGATAGTTGCAAATCAATCATGCACAAAAGCACAAGAAAGAAAAAACATGGTGGGCTTTTGTCTAAAACCACAATATCCGAGTAAAGTTGAGATTTATAATTGTATATGGCAATGTTTTGAAATGTGGATACTTCCTGCATTCCAGTCACACATAAAAGGTGTGTAGGACATTCAGCACACGGATGGAAAACTGTACAATGGATAAATAAATCCCATTAATATTCATCCCTCAGCAAATCTAAAGTATTAACAATAGAAACAAGATGGTTCAAGTCAGAACTACGAGGGGCTCCAACGGGCCCTCCGGAGCGGTCATGTGTTCTTCACAATGCGTTGCGAGGCTCAACACCTCTGTATGAATGGACTGAGCAAAGCTTTTATTGGACAGAGTCCTTCTCACCTCCTCACGCGTCAGATCACTTAAAAACATATTCAGACTCCGGACGGCCTCGTCCAGCTGGGGGAACACTCGTGGACAGAAAATGAGAGGAAGAAGAGGTTGAAAAGAAGAAAAAGAAAGAACACGGACAGACAATGTGAGTAATACCTGACTGTGTTTGAGTGATATTTAGATAAGCAACATGTGGTGCACTACGACATGATGGTGCTGGGATCTTGACATAGTCGCCACCAGAGGGCTCCCACACCATCAACTGGTATCAGGTGATAAGCTTGTATCAAGATGTCATTAAGGAACTAACAGACATGTCGTTGGATTTTTTGTCATTTTTATCTAAGGAGTTTTCATATGAGACTAATATAAATGAAATGGTCTCAATACAAATCTTGAAGATGATGCCTTGCTGACATCAGCTAATACCAGTATTGAACAATATCAAAGCAGATGTGTGAAAAGTCCCTAATTATTCCATAGAATTAAGGAGAATAATCAAAATTAGAGATGCGCAAGGTTTATTTGTCTATATAAATCATATTATACATTGTTCTATTGTTTGTACAGTGACATAAAAAGTACATTTAGGGGTTTATTTGATGTCGTTAAATAATTTCTTTTATTTATTTATGTGCTTTGAGGCGCACATAATTGTGTTGGCTTCTGTAGTATTTAAGAATGCTAGTCTGAGGTTTCTCCTCTGTGATGCATTATAATTTATAGCAGAAACTAACAAAGATTATACTAAAACAATTAATGAGAGGGGTTTTCTTAAAAGTATAGTCTTTTTACTGGTCAATCAGAAGGCTCCCTGCGCGTCAGCTGATTTTTACGTAGCAAAGCAGGTAATTGCATTGATTGAAACACCTGTGTAACACAGGCCACGTGGCGAGAGAGGTTGCGTTCAGGTAAGTCGGTGATGACAGAGCTGCGTGCGCAGGTGTGAGTTCACTTCGGTTGAAGTCCTGCAGCAACATGGCGCAGAATCAGGAGGTATGGCTATAGATGAAACTTCAGCACAGCGAGAGTTGGCCAACTCTCTAAATCTAAAACATGTGTGCATGCTTACCCCCGCGGTGAAAAGAAAGTAAAGCCCCCCATTAACCTGACTGTGTGGCCCGCTTGCAGCCGGGCAGGATGCCCCTGAACGCGGGAGCCACCGGGTACGGCAGCGTGACGGGCAGCGTGGCCGGGCCCGGGCTGTCGGCCAGCGGCGCGGGCGGCTCGGAGTCGGCCCCGCTGCTCATCCCGGAGCCCGAGCCGGCGCCTTACCAGCCGTGGCAGCCGCTGACCAAGGAGGAGCTGGAGCTCGCTGCGGGGGGTCCCCACTGGAAGAAGGCGCGTTGTTACCTGTTGCTGCTGTTCTGGCTGGCGTGGGTGGCCATGATCTCCGGCGCCGTCGCCATCTTGATGACGAGCCCGCGGCCCGTCGCGATGACCCTCGAGTGGTGGCAGAAGACGCTTTTCTACCGGCTGCAGCCGGAGCTGCTCGCGGGGAAGCGAGCCGGCGGGTCAGAGGGCGTCACTGGTGAGCAAAGGCCGGGCTCATGAGGGAAGGGAAGGTGTTTGCAAATCAAAACGGAAAAAAACCTTCCGGTGACCTTTATGACCTTTATGTCTTGTCACGTGCTTAGGTGCCTTGTGCAAAATATGAGCTTCTGGGCCCCTATTAACCCTCATTTTACCTATGGGGTCAACTTGACCCCATTCAATGTTTGTCATCTCTAAAAAAAAAAATTACATTATTGTTTATTTGCTTCATATTTAATGACTTTTCCTAACTTATTGGGGACAACTGGGAAAACATAAAATGTACATGATATGTTTTCACTGTCCTGGACACAACTTGTACGCATCAGTGTTCTCTGGGTTCAGTTTGACCCCAGGCTGTGTAAAACATATAAGAAATATAATCTTTTTATTTATTTAAAGGGCTATTTAGGTAGTCAACAAACACACATAAAGTACCTGACACTTAAACTTGGGAAACAATATTAATTCTAATCATTTTCTGGAGGTTTTAATTGCTGTGCTCAAAAAGGGTAAAAGATGCAAGTACATTTGAAGGTAAGAGGAGGGTTAATGAGTTATTCTCACTGTCATTTAATTAGGTTTCTGCTTTTCATACTTCCATTTTAAAGTGTGGCAATTTGATTAAATACATTGATTCAAGAAATGTGTTTTAATGAAAGAGGAAAACTTCATTGGTTTTGACACCAACATCTCCTGAGAGGCTTTAAGGCCCGTGTCATGTCGGATGACACTGCGTCTCTAATTATGCCTATTCCCAAACAACAACATTTTAAAGTGAACACAATCTAGTTTCAGCTATCTGAGCTCCAGGTAGTATAGCCTTGCTATGTAGAGATGGTTTAATGGTGGAGATTCAGTTCTTCCAGTAAATAGCTGCTGGATGTTAATAACCCGAGACCTGTGAGGACTCTTTATGAGAATTGTTTTCTGTTGTGTCATACTGTCAGACTAACTTTAGACACGTTATTGAGAGGTCTGGTATGTGGATGTTTTGACCGTCTGCATGGAAATTCACCAACTAAAAGATGTTTAAGAAAATGTGTGCAAATATTTAGTCTTCATATAACTTTTAATTCTGAAAGTGTAAACCTAAATTGTGTGTTTCAACCCAAGCACTGTGTGAGCAGCTGCCCTCTCTGAGGGCCCTGGGGATAGGAGCTCTCATCCTGGAGGGTCTGTTTGACGAGAAGGCCTCTTCTCTGAACCTCAATGTCACCGGGGACAGATTTGGGACTTTGCCTCAGATCCAGCGTCTGCTTATCGAGAGCCACCGAGCAGGTGAGTGGTCCTCCTCTTGTCCAACCGCCTGCTTCGGTGGACCGTATTCACTTTATTTTTGCGTATTGGGCCCGCAGATCTCAAAGTGGTGTTGGACGTCTGTGAAGTGGATCTCTCGGGGCCTGGGGATGTAGCTGACAATACTTTCCCCCAGCATGCCCTTCGGTTCTGGCTGGAGCAGGGTGTGGCGGGCTTTGTTATATGCGACACGGATGCCGCCTATTCAGGAAAGGTAAAATAATGCGTCCACATGTTTTTAGGGATTTCTAACAAGAGTTCCCACAAATTAACTGTTTTTTCCTTCTTATATCAGACACTCCTGGAGTGGAAAGGTGTCTTTAAAGAATTCGGCAGTGAGGAGATGGAATGGTATTGTTATACACGCTATTTAAATACCGAATAATAAAAAGCAAAGTGTATAAAATGAAGCTCCAACGTTGTCCGTCTCTCCAGGATTGTGGTGGTCAAACAGACGAGAGACGTTTTGCCGCCTCTAGACCAGGGCAACGTGACGCTGGTGGATGTGGTCATGAGGTCAATTCTTCCATCTTCACAATACCTCCTGTCTACGAAGGAAGTCGCTGTTGCCATAGAAACACGGCTGCAAACGAGCGGAGAAGACTTGTGGCCCAGCTGGACGGTTAGTCGCGTGCTATTAATATTAAGTAGTTGCAGGGTGTATTTTGGATTGCTCGATTTATCGTTGTAGCACTAATGATGCATGCATAATTAACTATTTCCTGCAGGTTGGAGGTGACGCGTCGCTTGAATTGAAGGAATTACTCCTGGTGTTGCTGATGACTCTGCCAGGGTCGCCTGCAGTGCGGTATGACGAAGACCTCAACCACGCGCAGGTGAAGAAGACCTTTTGAGGCCAGTGGTCACCTTTTTAAACCCGAGATCCCTGGCTTGAGGCTTTTTATTTCACGTAATTTGAATTTAATGAAATCAAACTCTTTGGTTCAGCTTTCAAATTGATGTGAACAAGAACACGCTAAATTACTTAATTTCAAAAAATTCAAACGGTTATTATTTGTTAACTCAGGGTTCGTACGGTCGTGGAAAACCTGGAAAAGTCATGGAAAAAACTTTAATCATAAAAGTTTTGAAAAAGTCATGGAAATTTGTTATTGTGTCCATTTACGCCAAGTTTGAAATGATTAATGTTTTTTTAAAGAAAGACGCTCAAAATGTAAGCCAGCGTACGCTCTCAATACGCCAGATTTTCTAAATTGTTCATGTTTATGCCGAGATTTCAGTTTTGTCATGGAAATTTGGTTTAAAGTCCTGGAAATCCACTGGTCAACATGTGTAAGAACCCTGTTAACTGCACACAATGTGAACAAGGAAACACATCTACATTGAGCAGCTGGATGAACTACCAATATAAATGTCTGACCGCTCCCCCTCCCCTCCCTCAGGACAAGGAGCGCTCGGTTGCAGCGCTCTTCTCCACCCTCGCTGACTCCAGAGCCCAAGAGGAAGCTCTTCTGTTTGGCAGTTTCACTTTCCTCCCCTTTAATTCTTCCTCCAACTCCTCCTCCTCCTCCTCCTCTAACTCCACCCTTCCCCCTCCACCCATCCTGGCCTTCCTGCGCTCCTGGGGGTGCGTCCACTTCCTGGTCCTGCTCAACGTGGGGCCCGAGCCCGGGGGCCTGGACGCCGCCCGGGCCCCCGGCCTGCCCACGGCGGGGGTCTTCGTGGCCAACTCCAGGATGGACCGGGTGGGATCCACGACGCTGGACGCGCTGGTGCTGCGGCCCCGCGAGGCCGCCGTGGTCAAGCTGTTCGAGCCGGGCAGCTACTCGTAGAGCGCGGAGAGGCGGTTGTTTGTTTTTAATGTTTTTTTCCGTGCTCTGGTTACTGGAAATATGCATGTGGGTCAAGATGGGTTCAAAGGTATTAAATGAGAACTAAAATTAACTTGTTTGCTTTTTCCTCATGGTTTAAAAGCGGGAGGTTATTGTCTCTTTTTTTTCTTTTTACATCAAAGAAATAGTTATAGATGTCATGGTTTATTTCTTTAGTGCTTTCGTCATGAACAAACTACGCTGGGCTGGTGTTGCGGTAAATCAGCCCGTTGTCTGAAGTGATAAAACAAAGCACATTGTGAGCGCATCGTGATTGTTGTTGTTTGTGTGAAGTGTTGTCGAACCCACGCACGCTCTTTGGTGTAACTAAGCAAGTTAAGTTTAGCAACTTATTGACTTCATCCTTTTTCACACTGACGAGTGGTTGCATGAGGAATGATTACACATCCAGTTTTTGGAAATGTACTCCATAACCGCACAGTGGTGCTCCAGCTGCTCACCAACTCACTGCTGCAGGAGACGTTCAGGTTAGGGGATAACTAAGTAGTTTTTCTTTTTGTAAAGATGGCTATATGAAACATGCAAACAAATATAAGTGTTTACATAAGTTGTCATCGAGTTCTTGTATTGTTAATGTGAGCCATCTTTATTTCCAACTCTAACCAGCAGTTCCAAAAGTAAATGTATAATACATATAATTATTATAAACATTTTTATATATTGAAACCATTTTTATACACATTTTTGATATAATATACATAGCTTTATATTACATTCAGTGAAATCAAATCTTAGAAATTCACTTTTAAAGAAATAAAGTTTAATGCAAACTGTAAAATGATGTAGAACTGCTGGAGGTTTTTCTTTAAAAGTGAATTTCTAAAATGTGACCATTTCACTGCTAGTTCAGCAATCTGAATATCGCTCATTTACGAGTACATTTATATTTTGTTTTGCACAATTCAAATGGTAAAATATAAATGACAACAGAGATAGATGAATATCACAGAGCAGGAAGAGACAACTGGGTTTATCTGAAGCCTCCACCTAAACATGTATTTCCCAAAGACCTACTGACTTTTCTTTCATTCTGACATTTGTTTGTTCTGTAACTTAACGGTGTAATTGTTTCATACTGTAAAATAATATCTAAATAGCTCATGGTCCTATAAAACACACTGCATGTCAACATAAATGTTCCCTGTCGTCAACGTTGATGTTCGGGGTTATAAGGAGACGCTAACAATCCTCTGGCCTCGTTTACTTCATCTTTCATATCCTGTAGATGCAGAGTAAATACGCTCCGGTCTCAGGGCAGTAAACATCTATACATGGCCTGAAGAAGAGCAGTCGGCATAAACATTGTTAAACATCATACAATCAGCATAAACATTCATCTGTGGGAACATACAAGGACAAGCTGTGGAAGTGTATCTTATATTTTATTTCACATGAAAAAAAAATCTATTATATAGCTAATAATATATTTATTTTATGGATCTTTTCATTCATTCTCATGGTTGTACAACTTAAATATCCTCAAAGACCAAATGTGCAACGTGTCTGTCTTACCTTTGAGTATTTAAAGACGATACAACAACAACAACAACGACATATAAATGAACTATAACATTGTTGTGCCTAAATCTCTGCAATTCACTGCATGAACCAAACCAGCACAACTGTAATGACAACATTATAAACGGTGAAAAGGCACACACACACCTCATTTAAATGCAGTCACAACAACATGAAGCTAAATCTCAGAGCTTTTTTTTTGCAGCAGTTGACCGTTCACAGACGAGCGTCGTGGGTTTGGAAATCGGTGAGGATGTGAAGGCGGAAAGCACACGGTCATGCAATAAAGTGACATCATCAGCTGGACGGGATAGGAATGAACTCTGGTCAGGTTATGTAAAAAAAACATTTACAGAGTGCGTTAACACATTAATTAATTAGCATCAACAACTGAAGGTATATACTGCATAATTACACATACGTTTTTTGGCTTTTAGTTATTGGAACGGTGAACTCAGACCTACAAGGTGTGATAGGAAAAGTGTTGTTTTTTAATTTAACTGTGTTCTGACTCGATCATCACATCAGGGCTGGTACACTTTTACTCCATTTGATTATATATATTCTTTAAACCCATATTGTAAACATTTGTGTTTTTCACTAAAATCTCTTTTTCTTTTAAAAAAAATCAATAACATTTATTTAGGAAGTCCAGTTAGTGACTGTGTGGTCTCCATGGCAACTCTAACAGACGAGCAACAGACGGCGGGTTTTAGCAGAAGGTCAATTATTCCTAGTTTGGGACCAAAGTGTCCTTTTAAACCCATTTCACTTTAAATCCCATGTTTTTCGTAATAAAACCGTCTTATAAAATAGTCTTTTATTTTTTTTCATTGAAGGAAAAAGATGGACGTTACATTTCTATATGTATGATTCTGTAATATTAATACATATTTCACATGGTCATATTCATAGTACTGGCAGACATCACAGGTACAGTGCAACATAGCTGGAACACAGAGGATGCACGACGTGACAACGACTGTTGTGATATCTTTGGTCACTCTTTACATTTAGTGCCATCAAACGTCTTCTATACTTTGGTTTATGACAAAATAACCACACCGACTGATGACATCACCGTCAGCCCAAGCTGCACTTTGTGTTTTGTTCAAATGAGCTAATGTTGAGAAGGAAACATGCTACGATAAGATGAAACATGCTAAACATCCACATGCATGGAGCTCAAAGCAACCTGCGTCCCCGAGTGAAACATCTCGAAAGGACCGTTAGCCAAGGGTCCGTATCCATATTCATATTTATATGGCAGCTGGCGTGGGAACCCAAATGACAGCCTCTCCGCGCTTGAATGAAATACGTCTCTCTTTTGGCTCGCGCTCAACCTGTCACCGATGATGGAGAGATCATCAAGTGTGGTATGGAGAAACGGATTAACGTGTCATGCGGCAATGACGAGTAATTTACAGCCATTGTTGTCGAACAATTTACCGTCATTGCTGTCAACTCCTTTGTTACGGAAGCAGCTTCCAGCTTCAGTCCGGGAGGCCGACACGGGCGCCTTATGTAAGAGGAGACCGAAGACTTCCCTCTGTGACGGTCTTATAGTTATAGGGCGGCATCAGGGTCACCTGGTCCAGACCTAGAGATTTAGGATACACTGAGCTCCTCTCTCCTCTTCCCTCTCTCCTTATGGAAGGAATCACGTCTCTTCATTGAACTTTATAAACTCTGCTTCCTCTGACCCCGGAGTCTGTGGCCTTCTCGCCTCACAGGGTCCATTGGACCTGGCTGTGTCCCGAGACGGTCCTACCTCCTACCTCCTACCTCCTCCCTCCTGCCTCCTGCCTCCTTGGCCCTGCCCCCTGCTATTACCCTGATGATGCCGCTCCTTCTGTTTACATGCATCATGGTTATCTGGCTCGTGTTCCATGCCGACTAATAACTCCTCATTATTCATAATTGTTTGTCATATTCATTGAATGTGTTTATGTAACTCTGTAACTCTTCATTCTGGTCACATGACATCTCTTGTTTCCGTCCTCAGCGTTTCTTCCCTTTTTTCCCCGTGAAAGTTTTTTCTTCTTCTGTTTTTTGGGAGTTTCTCTTGATCCGATGTGAGGTCAAAAGGTCAGGGATGTCGTATGTGCACACATTGTAAAGAGTCAAATTTGTAATTTGTGATTTTGCTGTTATAGAAATAGAGATATAGAATGTCCATGTTCGGCGTGACCTTCATGTCACGTCATGGATCTGTAGCTGTGATTCATCCTTTAGTACCTGGCTGTGTTTAAAGAAAAAGGCTGAAAGAGAAATAAAAAGAAGAGTATCTCCACTCATGCATATTGTTCATCTATAAGCTTCAACCCCAGTGCACATATTCAGATATTACAGTATATTATCCATCGGCAGGATAGGATTCCTTCGCACTAAGTTACAGTTACTTCACTGTTTGCTTCATGGCACACGGCTTCTCGAAACCTTGAAACAGTTTCTATTAGTTATTAGAAGTTTAACACGAGTGCAATCGTTTTTTTTTCCTCCAAAAAATGTGAAAAGTCTTTGTGCGTGCACGTATCCGGGATGCAAACGTTTTAAAAATATCATTTCGCAACTGTTGTTTTTAATCCGACCCCGGACCTCCTCCCCCGCGGGGTCCCGTTGGGTCACAGGGCGACCCCGGGGTACGCGTCGGTCCGAGGCTCCGCCCCCTCGGCGCCGCGCCGCACGTGGTTGTCGAGCGGCAGCGACAGGGCGCAGTGGGCCGTCGTCTTCACGGCCTTCCTGCTGAAGCGGCAGCTCAGCACGGAGCCCAGGTGGTTGAACACGGACTTGCGGCAGATGATGAAGACCCAGGGGTCCACGATGGGGTTCAGCGCGTAGAAGCGGAACGCCGTCAGGTTCTTCGTGTCGCCGCAGAACGGACGGACGGCGTTGATGAAGCCTGCGATCTGAGGGGAGGGAGACGAGTTAGAAGCCATCTTTACTTAGCATAGGTCACACGGTCAAACACGAGGCCCGCGGAACGTACTTCCATCTTATCTCTGTTCGTTAATTTATCAGAATAATGCAGGAAGCTACCGTCTTCTCTTCCATCTGTCTGGAAATGGGAAAAGGCGGTTTTGAGTGTGCTGCAGATTTATTTTGGGTCTACGGGAGCCGGTTCTCTTTACGTTTTTTTTTTTAAATAGTTGGAGGAAGGTTCATCTGGTTTTAGAGGTTTTTTTTAGACTGAGGTATGTGTGAACTGGGATATGATGACTTCAGTCTTGATTTTAGTTTTGGTTTTATTCATGCTGTGATCTAAACAATTATCTTTTATCTCTTTTTTATGGTCTGTCACTGTTTTATGTTGTATGTCTGAAACTTTGTTTAGTGTGCTATACTGCCATCTTGGCCAGGATGCTCTTATAAAGGCTTTTCTACAAGACACAGGTGTCAAACACAAGGCCCGTGGACCGAATCTGGCCCACCACGTCATTTCATGAGGCCCCCGACGGCTTGAAAGACTTATAATCACCTTTTGTTCAAGAAATTTATGAAACATATCCCGTGCTTTTATTGTGAAGGTTTTAAATTAAATCGATTTATGTTACAATAATAGCGATTTTTTTTATGTATAATATTTCTACACTCAAATAAACAATAATTACATGCAAAGAGAGTTATCTAACAATATGTTGGGGAGTAGTTTATACGTTTATATACTTCTGTTAGTACCGGCCCTTTAAGAAGCGGAGGTGGACAGGGCCAGTGAAAATTTGTTTGACACCCCTGCAATAGAACGTGTCGTGTTTGAGCGAGCAACTTTTTTTTTATACGACAAAAACCCACGGCTGACCTTTAAAAGCTGAAGAGCCGGCTGCCAAGCGGCCGCCCAGCCGGCGGCAGCTGGCCGGCTATCTGCTTCTCTCTCATCCAGCAGTCGCCTCGCTCCTCGTCTCTATCAACAATTCTCCATTTCCTCCGCGAAATACCCAACAAACAGGGAGCTAATCAACAACCTACGCTGATTGAGGGATGTTGCGCGTCTGTTTTAATGTTCCCCTGACGCTATCGGGCCTGGACTGAAAAATAATGAGCCAGAGGGCCCAAAGGGAGCAGAGGCCAAACCAGGCGACCAGAGGGGCCGACGGCGTCCTCCCCACTCATCAATGATCTGAACTCACACGGATGTGGTCGCTCACATATTGATCCACAGATACACCCACAAGAAAAACAGAGAGGGAGAGGCGGACTGTGTGACTGAAAAAAAACCCAAACGGCAGCAAACATCTTGTGATACTTCTGAGAAGATGTTGAGCTCATAGGGCGGAATAATGTAGAACACACCCCGGAACTAGGTGGTCACCTCAAGATGTGTCAGAAAGGGTAAACGGTACATAACGAGTAGTTATTGAGCTTTTTTTAAGGAAGTATTTGAGGTTGCGTATATTTTCTTCAACTGCACAACCGATGTCGTCACGATTCTCAGTGATTGATTTGGCTTTATTCATTTAGGAAATAGTATTTCCCGATTATATTAGTACTCAAACAGACACAGATTCAAACAATATGGCCTTAGTTTCCTTTCACAGATCACGTTTCCTGGAGACCGAGGAAACATTTCACAATTCAACGGTTATTCAGTTACTTCATCCATGTGATTAATGATCTGCATCCAAATGTAAATCACTCATGTTCAAGTGATATCATCAACATCTCCAGGTTTTGGGTTACACCATTTATTCATAAATCCATCACTTCAACTAGAACGGGCACTCGGTAGAGAGCATACCTTCGCATATCACAAGATTGGGCAAAAATTGACCGCGCTATGGTAAAGACTTTTACCTTTTCATGAGCTTGACCGTTGACCTGATCCATCCCAAAATCGAATCAAATGGTTCCCAGATAATAACCAATCAGCCCACCAAATGTCATGCGATTCGGTTTAATACTTTTTCACTTATGCGAATAACACGCACACACACACACATACAAATACACGGCGATCAAAACATAACCTTCCGTATTTTAAGTGTGTCATTCAGTTCTTAGAACACATCTATTTATTATTCAATTTATTTTTTTCCCAGGATACCAGGATAATATAAGAGGCAAGTGTTTTAAAAGCCTCAGAAATAATAGTGAAATATGTCCGGATTGGACTTTAACCTCTTTTACTTTAAGATCCACACCATTAACCGTCTTAGTCACAGACGTAATGCATGGGAACAAGTTGTTATTTGAATTAATAGTCAAAGTAAATATTAATCTTATGCCTGCGACACACTAACAAACACGAAGACGAATGCCTCGCGCAGGTATCGTACACTTCATCCATCACGCCGCGTTGCCAGAAACATTTCAGCCAGACACGCGTCCTCCGGCGCTCCGCCATTCCTCCCCTCCGGCCTCCCGCTCCGCGCGGCCACCCTCGCCCTCGGCTCGGCGCCCTGCCTCTTATGGGCCTCCCGGGGAAGGCCAGCCACAAATCAGCGGCCGGCCTCGACGCGCACGGCGAGATGTGGGGCCCGAAAACTGATGAGGTTGTCAGGCTCTCCTTAAACAGGCGCATGACGAACGTATCGGGCCGGACGCGGCCGCCGAGCGGCGCGGGGATTATCCAGGGGACGGAGGATGGTGACGGGGAAGAAAGGAACAGACCGGGAACGAGCTCAGAGAGAGAGAAGAGGCTAATCCCCTTAAATATTACTGTACTGTATCCAGCTGCATGGACTGGACACACACACACACACACACACACACACACACACAGTCATCACCAGCCTGTTACCTTCACATTTATATTTTACCCTCGGGGTCAATTTGACCAGCAATTAAAACCTCCAGAAAATTATTAGAATTAATATTGTTTCCCAAGTTTAAGTGTGAGGTACTTTATATTTGTTTGTTGACGACCTAAATAGCCCCTTAAATATAAAAAAAAGTTGATATTTCTTATATGTTTGATACAGTGAAAAACAGCCTGGGGTCAAATTGACCCAAAAGAACACCGACATTAAACATTGAATGAGGTCAAATTGACCTTAAAGGTAACAGGAGGGTTAAAACCCATTTTTATAGAACAGCTTTTATGTGATCTAGTCTTTTTATGCAGAACTTTGGTTCCCCTAATTTAGTTGTCTGTTTTAAATTTTAATTTGTATTAATTAATTATTTATTTTTATTTACTTTTATTTGAATATATATTTTTAAATGTAATATTGTTTTCTTGCTATTCCACTTGTTTTGCCTTGACTCTCTGTGGAGCACTTTGTAAACATTGTTTTTAAAGGTTGTAGTATAAATGTTATAGTATTAGAGAAATGTTCTTATGTACAATATGTCTACAGTCAAATAAACAATAATTAAATGCAAAGAAAGTTATTTAACTATATGCTCGGGAGTAGTTTATAGAGCGTTTGAGGTGCACCGGCCCTTTAAGAGGCAGCCGTGACACTGAAGTGGCCCACGGGGAACATGTTTGACACCCCTGCTATATGGGGTCAGATCAGTCTCAATAATTGCAAATGTACACAGATATCTCACAAAGGGAAACACAAAGATTCACAAATGGAAACACAAAGATTCAAAAATGGAGAAAAAAAAAAATCACAAATGCATTTCAATGCACACATGAATAAATTAGGATTTGTTTGTTTGTGGATCGCACTGCATTTGTTTGTGGATTTTGAGACTCCCCTTATGGGCTCGATTTGCAAATCCATTTTTTCTTTCAACATGGACCTATCTGTAGCCAATCAGATGTCTTAAAAAATACATATAAATAAAATAAAATGCCTAAATCATGTCAAAGATGGACTGCTAGTTTGCTCGTGACGATATTGAGTTGTACTTCGTTCTGATGACTGATAATCTTTATTCTCCTGTAAACGGGCACATCCCGGGAGAGTCACATCAGAGGATGTTTGTTGGAGTTAACGATTGCTCCGTCCGCATAACGGACTTTACACCCTTCAGCCCCATCACTCTCCATCTCGTGGTCCTGGAGGACTCATCCCGACTCCTTGTTCCTGATCCTGGGATCATTACACCGGATGACAGAGAGGTGAGAGAGAGAGAGAGAGAGAGAGAGAGAGAGAGAGGAGGAGACAGTCACAGTGTGTGATTGGAGGCATGAAACTCTTATCAATGATTTCATAGCTCTAATAGTTCAGAGAAAGGTCAACACAAATTAAAAGAAATCTTTGAACACACACCGCCTGTGTGTCTGTTGGGCGTTCCTGTTCGTCCAATAGAGAGCACTGGAGTAGCAACATTATTTCTGAAGAAAGAAATATGTGCGGCAGTGAGCGGCAGAGGCAATTTTTTGTCAATTTCTTAATTTTTAAGACTTTCCAATGTTAAAGTTGAAGACAAACTCGGAATTGTTTACTTGTGGTATGAAATCATGAAATCTATTTTTTTTTCCCACATAAGTTGTTATTATGCATTCACACTGGTGTGATTGTTTTTGGATTTTAAATCCACTTTTTCTACAATGATAAAGGTTGTTTTCTAAAAAGAATTGTGACACAGCATCTTCATGGTTATGCCCCCCCCCCCCACACACACACACACAGCTCTTAACTTACAACTTAAAAACTTGGAAAACCTTCTAAGTATAAAAGGTGCAATGGACCGACACCACTCTGAGTTCCAGGTGTCTGGCGTCCCACAAACACAGATCGCTGTAGATCGTGAAACGAGTCGCCCAGAGCGCGTGGAGGCGATGTTGGCGATGTTGCCGATAGTTCAACAGTGTGGTGAACTTGCCAAAGTACACACATCCGTCACGGTCAGCCACTCGTCTTCCTCTTGTTTGCGAAAGTGTTTCTACACCGAAGAGAGATCCCTCCGCTCCACAGTCTACTGCCAGGAAGCGGCTGGCGTTATATAACCGCTATAGCAACCGATACAGAGAGGAAGACAAAGTGATGATGTTGATGTTTTATAGTATCAAGCTGTTCACCTATAGGATGCAGGGCAGTGTGCACAAACACATCCCATCTAATGTTAATGGAGGGCAGCCATGGGAGGCGGTGGAGTCAGCTTGTATCTGTCTTCAGAGGCGCTAATGCCGTCTGAGCATCCGGGAGTCAGCTTCAAGTTATTGGAACATGCCTACTACCAACTATGCCATGACCCTGCTGATGCCCCGCCCCCTCCTCCTCCTCTCTACCTCCATCTTCCTGATGGATCATGGAGGTCTGGATCGTGGTCCATGCCGACTACCAACTATTCATCCACTCTGTCATACTCATTGAATGTGTTTTAACTCTAATGATTCCTTCTGGTCACATGACATCTCTTGTTCTGTCCATCCTGGAGAGGGATCCTCCTCTGTTGCTCTCCTGATGGGTTCTTCCCTTTTTTCCCCCTGAAGGGTTATTTGGAAGTCTTTCCTGATCCGATGTGAGGTCAAAGGTCAGGGATGTCTATGTGTACAGATTGTAAAGCCCTCTGAGGCAAATTTGTAATTTATGAGAATGGGCTAAATAAAATAAACTGAATTGATTTGATTAAAACACACACAGAGTTGCATTCTGCCATCAATCGTGCATCTCGTCTTCCTCAGTTTGGGAAAAGAAAAAGAAAGTATAACAAATATATATGTCTTTAGAATCTACACAGATTCTTTTTCTTTTTTCCCCGAGTGATGTAAAGGAAGAATAACATAGTCCACACCCAAAGAGTGTGTCAAACACATGTGGGAAGCTGTAGGCGTAGCGTCACCGCGCGACAACCGAACAGAAAAACAAACAGAAAAACAAACACAGCAAAGAGGAAGTGGAAGCAACTGAGAAAACCCAACTTAGCATTTGGTGAAGTGAAATACGAGGTGGGCCGATCCGGCGTGTCCAACGTGTGAGAAGAGGAGGTCGACCACGTTGGGAAATCTCGTCGCTGTTACGCAACAGGCGCTCGGCCCAGTTCCTCTTCGACAGATGGAGCTGCACACACGAGATGTTCAGTTGTTGTTGTCTATATGTTTACATGTTCTTTTACTATTTTTGCACTTTATGTTGTCTATGCACTTTATGTTGTATATGCACTTTATGTTGTATATGCACTTTATGTTGTCTATGCACTTTATGTTGTCTATGCACTTTATGTTGTATATGCACTTTATGTTGTCTATGCACTTTATGTGGTCTATGCACTTTATGTTGTATATGCACTTTATGTGGTCTATGCACTTTATGTTGTATATGCACTTTATGTTGTATATGCACTTTATGTTGTCTATGCACTTTATGTTGTCTATGCACTTTATGTGGTCTATGCACTTTATGTTGTATATGCACTTTATGTGGTCTATGCACTTTATGTTGTCTATGCACTTTATGTTGTCTATGCACTTTGTGTCTATGCACTTTATGTTGTATATGCACTTTATGTGGTCTATGCACTTTATGTTGTATATGCACTTTATGTTGTCTATGCACTTTATGTTGTATATGCACTTTATGTTGTCTATGCACTTTATGTTCTATGCACTTTATGTTGTATATGCACTTTATGTTGTCTATGCACTTTATGTTGTATATGCACTTTATGTTGTATATGCACTTTATGTGGTCTATGCACTTTATGTTGTCTATGCACTTTATGTTGTATATGCACTTTATGTGGTCTATGCACTTTATGTGGTCTATGCACTTTATGTTGTATATGCACTTTATGTGGTCTATGCACTTTATGTGGTCTATGCACTTTATGTTGTATATGCACTTTATGTGGTCTATGCACTTTATGTTGTATATGCACTTTATGTTGTCTATGCACTTTATGTTGTATATGCACTTTATGTTGTATGTGCACTTTATGTTGTATATGCACTTTATGTTGTCTATGCACTTTATGTGGTCTATGCACTTTATGTTGTATATGCACTTTATGTTGTCTATGCACTTTATGTTGTATATGCACTTTATGTTGTCTATGCACTTTATGTTGTATATGCACTTTATGTTGTATATGCACTTTATGTTGTCTATGCACTTTATGTGGTCTATGCACTTTATGTTGTATATGCACTTTATGTGGTCTATGCACTTTATGTTGTATATGCACTTTATGTTGTCTATGCACTTTATGTTGTATATGCACTTTATGTTGTATGTGCACTTTATGTTGTATATGCACTTTATGTTGTCTATGCACTTTATGTGGTCTATGCACTTTATGTTGTATATGCACTTTATGTTGTCTATGCACTTTATGTTGTATATGCACTTTATGTTGTATATGCACTTTATGTTGTATATGCACTTTATGTTGTATATGCACTTTATGTTGTCTATATGTTGCACAATTCAATTCACTTTATGTTGCACAATTCAATTCACTTTATGTTGGACAGAAGAGAAATGTAATTTCAATCTTCTGTATGTTTGCCCATATGAAATAAAACTGACTTTGACTTTGACTTTGATGTGTGGAGGCACTTAGCGGCAGAATGTCTTTTGAGAGGATTTGTGTTCTTTGTGATGCAATGAAGAGAATACGCGTGCACCCGCTGTCGATTTCAGACGTGTTCTTCTCGATTAGATACACCATCATCTCACTTTTCTCAGTCCAGGCCATGAACACACGACTAGCTTCTCAAATGTGTTTTTTTTTTATTTCCATTGGCAACGATTCACTTCAAATCTTTTGGTTGTTTAAAATAAATATATATATTTTTTTTAATCTAAAATCCCCAGTTTCTAAAGAGAGATAGCAAAAGGTTGTCGGTATTGCACTTTGATCAATTTATTTTGATAATTTAATGGTTTGATTCTGCAAACTGTATTTTTTTTGATTTTCTTGTTTACCCCACATATTTTAAATATTATAATCAAGATTCTTATCATAATGCTAATTATATAATAATCATACTATTTCATAACAGAATAACAACACTTTTATCGTCAGATAATTTGCTTCTTAGTTTACTTATTATTAAAGAGAATGACTGCGCCCTTTCTTTATCAACAATGCATCAACTCATGATTCTCTATTTGTGTAAGTTTATTCATCCCCATTGGTTGATTGTCTCTTTAAAAAAAAAAAAAAAAAAAAAAATATATATATATATATATATATATATACACAATTTATACATATATATCTAGCAAGATAGTTTTGGCAACAACAATAACAACAACTTGTAACAATGAGAACAGGACTCGGAAACAAAAAACATTCAAACTACTGGAGTTTATCTACAGTTTCGTTCTGGGAAGTTCTGGTAAATGTGATAAATATGGTAAATATAAGTGAAATACTTAGACTTTACTTTTGGAAGTGAAAATGTACTCATATTTATACATATTCTATATAATATATGTATCTCTTTGGGTTGAAACAAGGTCGTTTCCTGTCATCTCGGGGGTTGAAGTGTAAGACAGACACTTTTATTGTGGCTCTACTCGGTTTTTAATATTCAGTTTTATTGAATTTCTCCTCTCCTTCTCTGGCATTCAAGCAAAGCTAACCGAGCACAGACTGTAACAGGACAAATAATCAGCAGCACATGACACGGAAATAAAAAATAACAAATTTCGACATGCACAGCCGGCCTGCTGTTTTACGACTGAAGTTCACGTGTCCCGCACAGCTGGAAGAGTTTCGTTTGGGTTTTTCTGGGATTTATAAAACAAACACACGATAAGCTTCACGAACTAATAAGAGGGGAAATGACAGCGATATGACAACATTGTTTTGGGTGCAGTAATGTGTGCAGCAGTAATGCACCACGCTGTAGATTTGAATGCTATATTTATACATATTCATCTTGCAAATATTTTTTTTTCTTTTGCAGCTTTGCATAATTCATACTGTGTGAGTATGAATAAATGAGTTTCCTCCTCATGCTCCAAATGTGAATTATGGACAACCCCAAAGGCACTTCCATGAAATAACAAAGTGTTTTATTTCCATGTCCTTTCAGGCGATGCTTATTGTTCATACATTATTATAAGACCACCAATAGTCACAAAAATGGTCCCTTATCTGACAGCACGTTATCCACAAAACAAGCGCGCATTGTTCCGAAGACCCGTTGCTCTGAAAATACAAACGCCCCCTGCAACAAACACAAGAAGTATTATTATTTGTACCAGAAATCTACCAGAAATCTTCCTGGGTTTGTGCAACAAGACTACTTGGTTAGGTTTTAGATAAGATAACGGTTCAAATAGAGCCGTTCTGGAAGGTCAGGTGACTTCTTTCCGCACCGTGACGACGCTGGCATTCTGCCCAAAAATGCAGAGTTCACTTCTTGAAATGTTTATTATGCAAATGGGCGTGTCACATCTGTCGCGGTTATCTTCAGATATGATCTTCATGAACAAAAAATAGCTCCCGGTTAGGAAGAACGGTAAAGTGTTTATAAAAAAAAGTTTATTTTCATGCACAAATGCATCAGGTTTCGATATATAAAGTGTTTCAATAAACACAGAAGAAAAAAAATCCTTTTACAAAACACCTCTCCGAGCCTAAAGTTCACACTTGTTGGTTTTCCCTCCTAAATAAACACATGCATACTGCACCGGCTTTCTTCCACATCCTATTCCACAGCAGAGATATACATAGAAACAAATATAAACAGACTTCAGAATAACTCATCTGGGGACTCGTGAGCATTATTAGATTATCATGCAGCTTTTTTTGGGCCAGTGAGGGGACTTCATTCCCATCAGATACAGTATCTGTCGTGGTCACCGGGGGGCGGAGCCACAGTCAGCACCGGCACCTGGTTGCAATTATCTTGTTGAATTTGTTTTGTCCCGGATTTCTTTTTTATATGCGGCACAAAAAAAACGTTTTGGGAAAATGGCACGAAAGATAAAGTTCCCTTTTCCCGGAATTAAAAAAACAACTGAAATATGATTGGACTGAACCTCCAATAACATCCATACTGAAGCATGGTGGTGACTATTATCAATAGCCAGAATACATGGTGCTAAAGAAAGAACTTATCCTGGTCCATATATAAATATAATTTGTTCCCTTATATAATATCTGGAGATGTATGAGCGGGTGGGAGGGGGTAAATTAACAGTATTTATGTGTGTGTATGTATTAGGGAATGCAGGTATGTGCATATATATGTTAATATGTGTGCTTGTTTTTGCATGTCTACCCGTATATTCTTTATTTAATTACCTTAGCATTGAAAATGCAGAAGGTTATGTTTTGATCGTTGTGTATTTATTTATTTATTTATTTGTATGTGTGTTACTCGCATGACTCAAAAAGTATTAAACCGAATCGCATGCAATTTGTTGGGATGAATGGTTATTATCCGGGGACCATTTGATTAGATTTTGGGATCGATCAGGTCAAAGGTCAATGTCATGAAAAGGTCAACATCTTCTTTTTACCATAGCACGGTCAATTTGTATCCAGTTGGCATGCAACTAATGCCAAAATGTTCATAATTCAATGCTCAATCTTGTGATATGCGAAGGTATGCGCTCTAAGGAGTGCCCGTTCTAGTTCTTTGTATGTTTTTTGGTCTCAGTACCTTTGTATAAGCACGGTGTGGACGTCTTTTCTTTCTCGTAAACCAATAAAAGATTTGATGACAACAAAACAACCGTACTTCCTCGTCACAATCAAATATTCAATTGTTTCCATGAAATCACACGGGTGAATTCCTATGTTGTGTTTTCCTTTTTTAACTTATTGTGTCATTTTAATCCGGTGTTTTTTATTATACCTGTTTTCTTCAATGTGGACATTTTCCAAACGACAGAAGATCACCACCTCCCGTCTCTATTGGGGTTTATTTGATTTTCACAGCAAAGGGCTGTGTCAACTTTTATTAGGCAGTACGTCTCCAGAGAGAGCCGGCAGGGTGGAGCGGGAAACAAGAATCCTTTTGTTCTGCATGTATCAACATTTTTTTTGAAGACATAATTATTAAGTTAACACCGCGGGGTGGATCCGGTTTGCAGTTGACAACATACCGGGATCTCGTCCAACAGTAACACATTGCACATCGACTCCTTCATCTCTCTCTCCCCCGCTTGTTTTATTTGGAAAGAGAAGCATGAGAATAATAAATAAATAAAAAAACATGACAGTTGGCTTTCATTTTGTATATTTCTTTAGATCAGCTGCCAAATTAAAAATAATTATATTACCGCCAAAGATGGTTTGTGAGTGGAAGTACACATCTCTGTTGTACCTGGGGATGAACCTCCAGGGAAGTATCACTCCAACCTGTAGCCCCCCACAGCTTTATGGAGCTTTTAAATCTGGTTTGGGTTTCATTCTTTGAACTAGAAGTTACCAAGCCTCATATTTGTTAAAGAATATATATATATATATATATATATATATATATATATATATATATATATATATGTATGTCAGATGGATGGACAAATAACTGGCCACATATGGGATGCTGAAACCTAAAAAGGCAAATTTGGAGAACACTAAATAATGTTTGTGTATGACTGCGTGTGAAAAATGGAGTGATAATTTCCTTGGCAACAACCGTGAACATGTAAACCTGTCTCTCTAATCCGCCTAATGAGACACATGCATGCAATGCAGCCTGTGAACATACCAAACTACGACGTTCCGACCAGCGCAGCGAAGGGAAATCATCCCTGTGTCGCCATCTCTCTCAAAGACAAACGTCACCCAGGGAACACGTCGGCCTTACTACGCCTCGCTTACCGAAACAGAAAAAAACATTCATCAAAGTTGATGATGCACAAAGATCTAAACAAAAGCAGATTTGTAGGAAAACACATTTCCAGCTCAGTCTTCATAGGGAAAGAGAAAATCAGAAGAGGAGCTCATTTGGGATGCTGGCGACATGAAAACTGTCTATATTGCATATACATATAAAAAAACAATAAACAAAAGATGATAATGATGATAAATCTACTTTGTTCTTAAATCTACTTTCATCCATCGGTATCTCATCTCAGTGTTCGCTCACCATTAGTAATATTGACAGCAGTCACCAACCACACACAGCTCCTCGCATCCTCAGACACAAATATTAAATGATGTTTGATTAAAAAGTGGTCCACAAATGATCTTAATCTGGGTCAAGTAAATAACTGAGAAAAGAATGTAAAAAGAAGATGCATCTCCAATAGCACCACTCTTCAGCATGAGTAACTAAACACCAAGTCTGGAGAGCGCCATCGATTGGAGAGGATTTACTCTCACCACTCTTCATCTCCTAAAGAAGCAAACTAGGCCCACGACTAATAACATTAGCTAAGATCAATACACTTTATTATTTGATCGATGAAATACAAGGTAAGACGGGGGCACTAAAAAGATTGGAGGAATAGATCCTACGTGGGAAAGTGGAAGGTATTCCTGCGTCTCTCGCTCCTGTATCAACGCGAACCATCCGTTGTTCAGACCGACCACGCAGCTCACATCAGGAAAACAGGTTTACAAATTACCCATTTTTTATTTATTTTTTCAAAGTGTGAATGCACATCAAAAGAAATATTTTGGGAAAAGTTGTTCTATTTTTTATTTATCAAAATATCGGACGACATGCATTACGGTCACACACAATGGATTTATCAATAATACTGTATAATATTTTCTTTCAAGGGCCTTTTATTTAAAAAAGGATATTGAGAGTTAAGCAGTTCGAGGGAACATCAGCATTTTATTTTGTTGTTCGTGATGAAAATATGTGGCAAGAAGTCTGACTGGAAGTAGACTGAGATCATTCAGGGGACAGGGAGTCGGAACGCATTACGCCAAAACACATGAAGCCCCAAACAGCATATGTTCATAGTTGCAGTGTTTATTTTAACATTATGTGTTTATTTCAACATGATGTTCTTATTGTTTTTATGGTAATTTTGTTGTTATTTGTATTCTATATATTTTAGGATGTGTTTATTTTAACATGATTTTCTTATTGTTTTTATTGTAATTTGTGTTATTTTTATTTTATATATTTTAGGTTGTGTTTATTTTAACATGATGTTCTTATTGTTTTTATTGTAATTTTTGTTATTTTTATTCTATATATTTTAGTTTATGTTTATTTTAACATTATGTGTGTGTTTATTGTTAAAAAAGATCCATATAAATTAAATGCTTTATCATCATTATCATTATTATCATTATTAATATCATTATTATTATTATTATTATTATTATTATTATTATTATGTTGAGTAAAATTATATTGTGAACAGTAAAGCTGATATTTAAGTATACATACAGCTGTTTGGTAAAAAAAAGATCACTTAATACAAGTTTAAGTCAAAATATCCACTGAAGGTATCAGAGTGGAAATGATTCTGCAGCTTCAGTGAAGCCCAGACCTCGGCCAGTGACTCTGGCTCTCATCTAGAACTAGAATCCTGGAACTAGAGCCTCCTGTTCTGTTTTCTATCTCTGACCTCCTCTCCACATCTGTCTTTACTCTCCTTTCATCATCCTGTGCCTCAGCCATTACAAACCTCTCTCGACACCTGCTCCCGCCTCTAATCGATTGAAAACTAAGGCCATGCCCTTCAGGCCACAACCACACATGATGACACATTGAAAAGGGGTTCAACCGATATGCTTCTGGGATCTTTATTATATTTGTACAGCTCAAATCGAGAAAAAACAACAGACTAGCAAGCCTTGTGGCTCCTGTAACAGGATCACACATGTGCTCCTATATGAAGAATGTGTGTACGTCCCATGGAGGTTTAGGCGTACACCCACTAAGAAAGGGAATCCTCATTGTTCAGCCACAAAGGCAGCTGCTGATCGCAGAGCATCATCTTTTACTCTAGAATATCGCTCACAATGAGATGTTTCTCCCAGCAGCGCCATGGAGCCCCTCAGAGCCGGCTCGTATCTCTTCATCATCTCGGTGCCACTCCCACAAATGATGCAGCGGTCGCGGTTCACCACTCTGCCGTCACCAACAGCTCCCCCGTTATTTCCACGTTGAGCCATTTGTTGCGTGAGGAGACTCATTCGATGCCACATTCTCCGGAAAGCGTTATTTCTTTTTAGCTTGGAGTCATCTTGGATGAGTCTCGATTTGGGGATTTTCCCTCTTTGTCGTCACTAATTTACTGTTTATGGATGTTGGGAGTCAATAGCATGTCATCCTGTATAGTTCTAAGGGAATATCGGTGTGTCGCTGGACTTGACCTCTCCTAACTGTTCCCAACTCTTCTGAGGTGCATTCAGCTGTATGCCAACGAATTCGCTTCAAAGCCACTTCTGGTCTTGGTGCAGCCAAGGTGGCGTACGTGTCCCAGGAATACTTGTTGATACATAGTTACCATAAACATCTCCACGTTTTGACATTCAAGCTGTAGAATTACAAAGCCCTGTTTTTGTCACGGGGCGAGGCTCAGGTGCAGAGAGACAGGCTGGACTCCAGGTTTGAGTGAAACAAAGAAAACTTTACTTTGGAAAAAGGTCAAACATAACAACTCTGGCTTGAAAGCAACTACAACAAACACGAGGAATCACCGTGGGAACAAAGACTGAGAATGAGACATCGAAACAGAGCAACTACGAGACCGAGATGAAGACAACAAACGGACAGGAGACAAGGGAAAGACTGGCACAATATATAGGGGTAAACAACAGGTGTACGGCATGAGACAATCAGGGAGACAGGAGTGGCTAAGGGCAGGTGAAGGGAATTAACCAATGAAGGAGACAGATAAGTGGCTAAGGGCAGGTGAAGGGAATTAACTAATCAAGGAGACAGAAGAGTCGCTGAGGGCAGCTGATGGAAATTAACCAATCAAGTAGATAGGAGTGGATGAGGGCAGGTGAAGGGAATTAACCAATGAAGGAGACAGAGGAGTGGCTAAGGGCAGGTGAAGGGAATTAACTAATCAAGGAGACAGTAGACAGAGGAGAAATGGAACAAGGCGTTACAGTTTTAGCAACAGCAACATCAATAACATCGTCTAAAAAAACAATTTGGCCTTCTGTTGCTAATTTGCATTATACCTAAATGATCCATCTATTGTATGTGCTACATTGACATGAACAATCTCCACTTAATTTAGCATCCGCAGGACAGCAACAAAATAATATTTGTAAAATATTTAAAAAATGAAATTCAGGCAATAAGAGGTTAAGTCCTACGAGAAAAACGACTGAAAGATGTATCCACATTGTAGTCGTATTGAACTGGTTTCTCAATTCAGTTTCAGGTCTCCTTAAATAACATTTAGCATTTTCATTTTCTTCCCTTATGTCCTGTCTGCCAGACAACCCAGATTTATGAGACGCTGCACCGATTCCTGGAGGCACAACACCCTGTGACGCTATATGTGTCAGAGCAGCTGCTTGTCATCAGCCCTGTTGGCACAGTTTGCCGAGAGCTATGGGAAGAGCTCGGTTTGGTATTTCCATTTGTCATCTTCCAAATTCCACGACTCACTGCGATGTCGTGAACCCCCCAGGACGTATTGTTCCTTCGCAGTTCAATCTTCACGTGGGGAGAAACCACAGGGGGAGAAAGAGGGAGCTTGAGGGAAAGAATGCGTTGACATTAAAGTAAGAGACAACAAGGACCAGCTATTAAATCAAAAAACAGTCAGTTTGATTTGGACTTGAACAGAAAGTCCAAGCCTTGTGCATCGCCATGCTGAGGGCGTCAGGCTCTTCCACTGAGGAAATACTGAATTCTGCCAACAAAAGGCAGATATGAAGACTGCTGGAAGGCAAACGTGGATTTAAACAGGGCGGGTTTAAAGAGATTATTCCAAACTAGAATTACCACCTCGCGGTTGTTGGGCTACACCGACCATTAAAGAAACGCTATGTAACATTTGTACCTTAAAATAACAGCTTGAAAAAAATGGTGCCGCTACAATGACTTTTAATATGGCGATTTGCGCCTCTGTCACTGCCAACGGGGGTCTGTGGGGAGAAAACTCCACTATGTAACATGTTGCAGCCGCCCGGTCGCGGGCGTCTCGTACTTCGACCTGCTTCCTGTCAGTGATGACCAACGTCACATAGTCCAGTCCACGCTCGCAGGTGACTTTTTATTTGCTCCGCTACGCGACGCGTAGAGACAGAGAGACATGCTGCTGTGGAGACGATCAATAACAGACGTTTAGTTTAATAAAAGAACAAAGACGTCTTTAAGAAAGGGACCTGACATTACTGCTGCTGTCATCTGGAGGAGAGAGAAAGTTACAGGTGGGCGAAGGAGATTATTATTTTTTAACTCAAACTCAAAAGAGCCATATGCGTCACCGGAAGAGCCAAATATGGCTCAGAGCCAGAGGTTCAGACACCTGATCTATCTAACTGGGTATTTACCACACTGAAGTAAACGTTAAATACCTGAAGGGGGCGCTACAAGGGAAACACTACATAGTGGGGCTTTAAAGTTGAAGTTTACATCCAAAGCTTTATCATTTCATCCTGTGAGAAATTTCAAATTGTCAACATAAAAAATAGGAATTGTGCTAAATGGGTTGCTTGAGGTCACACAACACATGAGCCAACATTTAGAAAATTCCCCTCCAGCGACTAAAACGGACATATGACCTAAAAACCCGACTGCCTCCGGACGTGGAGGTGTACCAATCTAATCTTGAGGAACAGTGACAGTAAACTACACTTTCAATTCTTCACCGTTTCCAACTTCCCGGCCTTCTAGTCCACCATTTATCCCGTAACTTCACTTTAATGATCACAGGATCAAGTATTTTCTGTTTGTTTGAAGCGTCTCATTTAAAAGCTGCTATTTTGACTCTCTTAGAATACTTTCACCAGCATAGCGAGGTGAAGTGAAGTTGATGGATCGTTGTTGCGTTTCCTGTTCTAACCTCACCCACAGTTCAGCGAGAGTCTGCTGACTAAGACACACGGCAGCCACGCTAATGGAAACCTTTTAGCATTAATTCAAAATATTGAAATCCATCTCACAGTGCTGCGCTGCTTTTAAGATGCTACAGTAAAGTACAGGGCTATTTATTTATATATATATATATATATATATATATATATATATATATATATATATATATATATATATATATATATAAATATATATAAATATATATTTTTATTTTATCTGCACTATTGATTCACAAGATAAAAGATGACATTCTCTTCTTATAATTCTTAATTTTTTTCATATATTTATATATATATATATATATATATATATATATATATATTTATTTATTTATTTCTGAACTATGGATTCAAAAGATAAAATCATGACCTTTTCAGCTAAAACTACTGAAGTAGAAAATAGTTTGAGGTATGAGAGCAGCACTCTATTGATCCAGTTATTGATTGGCAGCTTATGGAAAGGAAATGGATTGGTTCCCATGGGAACAGCCGGGAGGGGAAGTTATTTTTGTGATTGTCCAGCTGCTAGTCTGCAGGAGAGTTGATTTCCCTTTCATAGGAACAACTTCTGTCAAGATTTGTGAATCACTGACCCGAAATACACGGAACCACATGAATCATACATGACGGCACGATGAGCTATAAAACTAAGGCATTTCTTTTATTATCTTATTTTTTTATTAACTGATTGTTAGATGGATTGATGGATTGTTTATTTTAGTTGATACATTTTCAGAAAATGTTGAAAGATTTCCATCACAACCACTTGAAATTGTCAAATTGAAATAAAAAAACACAAATATGTTTTATTCACAAAGGTCAGCACCAGATTCTCATATAAAAAAGCTAAACCATCAAATGTTTTGTATGTGCGCTCGAGATATAAACGAATAACTTTATATCAATAAATGTACGCCTTCAGCACTATTTACTAGGGTTTTAAATAATTAGTTTTATTGACTTGATGTGATTCCATTCAGGGGCCTGCGATTAAAAGACGATAGACCATATCGAGTGCAACATTTTTTGACTATATTATATTTGACCGTGTAGGAATCAGGTGCACCGACACACGTAGTGATGGACGGGCCATGGAAATACATTTTTAAAAAGCGTACAATACATCACGTTAATATTGGATCTCATAAACAGTGTAAT
This sequence comes from Liparis tanakae, assembly GCA_036178185.1. NCBI lineage: Eukaryota > Metazoa > Chordata > Actinopteri > Perciformes > Liparidae > Liparis > Liparis tanakae. Next base: position 19,742,897 of record CM070099.1, on the reverse strand, counting down.
ATATTTACTTTTACTGATGTTGATTTTATTGATATCAATCTGGATGCATCATAATGGAGCTGTGAGAGTATTTAGGATCACTAGAAGAGGACTTTACAGCACTAATAATATGTCAATAAACCACGATGGACCTCGTGGTTCACACCACATCAAAATAATCAAACCTTCTTTCACAGAACAACCTTATCTACTACTACAGTAATTCCACTGTGTGTGTGTGTGTGTGTGTGTGTGTGTGTGTGTGTGCGTGTGTGTGTGTGTGTGCGTGTGTGTGTGCGTGTGTGTGTGTGCGTGTGTGTGTGTGTGCGTGCTCGAGGTTTAAATCAGTGTGAAGTGATATATGACATCAGGCCGGGGCTGTGCACCGACATGCCTGGGAAGCTGGAGTGTGATTCAGGCACCAGTGAACCGGACAACCCACAGCCAACAGCTCCTGAGAACCACGTCCCCCCCCCCCCAAAAAAAAAAATATGGAACAAGCTCTTTTATTTTCCGAGAAACACAACTCCTCTGATTCACAAGGCGTAAACTTTTGCCTCCTCGCATAATTAATAACCTTTGCTGGTCCCTCGTCTTTTTGTTTGTGTCCATCACAACAAATTCATGATCTCGCAACTTGATCTGTAAATGAAAAAAATCTGCAACATTATTCAGTTCTCTGATTCCACCATATTTCACCTCCTCTCAACCTTATACACTATGAAAAGAAAGCATTAATTTTCAAGCAATTGTTCTTCATCTCACCCACCTCCACCTCCACCGGTGCGGCACTGCATCGCCATCTTGTCTGTTTCAGTTTCCACCACAAGAGGTACACACACACACACACACACACACACACACACACACACACACACACACACTGCACAAGCAGGTCTGCTGAGATGACACATAAATCACTACTCTTTAATAACAGGGTATGGTATATCAGAATGACATACTGCTGATCGTGCTTGTGACTCAGTCGGTACGTTAGAAAATCAATGAGTAAATCTAAAATTAGGGTTCGCAGACTCATCAAATCGATGTTGAAAACAAAAGGTCCATTTGAGAAGTGAAGAGCGGAAACATGTCGTGGTGAAAACACGCGGCGCACTGATCGAGGGGGGTAGTCAAGGACTCGGTTTCTTGAAGTCTGACTAGTGTGCATCGTCATACTGTTCGTTCCCCCGGGGCCCTGAATGCACCGCGGGTTAGTCCAACCTGCAGGCCAAGTGTTACCAAAACCATCCAGACGCAGACGGTGACTCGTTCGTGAACACTTTTTCTTTTACAGATTCCTGTAAACTACGTGAGCATCAGACCACCGCTGGAACCAGGCTAAGACAACAGGGCTACCTTCATAACAAAAATAAACCAATTTAATCACATCCTCCTGCTGTTTTTTTTTATCCTCCAAAGTGGACTTTCCGCAGTACCTCTTGGCATCTCGCTCATGGGCAGCCACCGAGCTTTGCCCTCTGGGGAGGGCAAGGCCGGACCAGTCCTCCAGGGTTGTCAGGTTTGGCAAACAGGCGGCGATGTGGAGCCAAGAAGACACACACACACACACACACATGCCTGTGTGGCGAAGGCAGCGCTCGGGCACACCTTTTTTATTGGTGGGACCAGCGGGAGACAACAGGCAACGCAAACACACACACCACCGCTACGACAACACCACGGAGGTGGCTGCTGAGCTTTCTATGTAGAGATTACAGTGTGAGGCTGGACTGTGTGTCGTTCAGGAGGAACTCCTTACACTGGAAACCCGTGATGGTCACAAAGTTTTGATGATAACAATAACAAAGACTCCTTTTCTATTTCTAGTCAAGCTCCCTTCTTTTTTTATTTCGATGAGGAGTTTTGATTCACGTTCCTTTGTGCATGTAGCATGCCGATGTGTCACGATTCGGCGATAAAACCGGTTAAAATTATTGATAACGAGACCCAAAGAATGTGTTTTGAGGGAGTGGGTACACACACACACACACACACACACACACACACACACACACACACACACACACACACACACACACAGAGGGACGGTCGAATGTAAACTCACGGTGAGCGGCAGCGAGCAGACCACGAAGATGAGCGTGATGAGCGCCAGCAGCACCAGGTGGTCCATCTCCTCTTCTCCCTTGACGAACCAGGCCAGGCTCATCTTCCTCCTCCTCCCCGTCGACACGCCGGAGCCCCGCCGCATCAGCTGGCTCCGGTGCATCCGGCACAAGCTGACGATCACCGAGCCGTTGCACACGAACACGGCGAAGATCAGCAGCGCCATGAGCGAGGAGTAGGAGAGCGAGAAGGCCAGCACCAAGCCGGCCCGCTCATCCTCTCCTCCTCCTCCTCCTCCTCCTCCTCCCGTTGCGTCCATGTCGATGAAGCACCACGTGCCGGGACAGTACTGTCGGAACTTTCCGTAGCCCACGTACGGCAGCAGGCAGAAGGCCAAAGAAAACAGGCAGATGAAGAAGAGGGTGAGCTTGGCGAACCTGCGGCGGATGTGCACGGAGTAGAAGTACGGGTGGCTGATGGCCAGGCAGCGCTCCACCGCCATGGCGCACAGGATGAGCGTGGGCGCCAGGCCGAAGAAGCTCATGGCGAAGCCGAAGAGGTTGCACAGGCCCTCGCCGCCCAGGCTGATGAGGGACATGTTGTAGGCGTAGCAGATGAAGACGGGCGGGCTGAGGAGGCAGGTGCCCAGCAGGTCGGTGAGCGCCAGGCCGGTCACCAGCACGCAGAAGATGGAGGACCTGGAGCGGTGCTCCTTCTGGTGGACGCCGAGGATGAAGAGGGCCAGCAGGTTGCCGACCACGCCGGCCATGAACATGATGATGCTGGTCACCGGCGTGCCGTCGCCGTTCACCATGAGGGTGTCGTCGCAGGTGGCGTTGTGGCACGAGGCGTTTGAGGTCACGTTGTCGTTCATGTCGAAGTCTGCAGCGGAGTGACGCTCAGAGGGGGACGAATGGGGAAGTCCCGCACGACCCTGAACTCAGCACCGCGGGGGGGCAACGCAGGAGGCAGCTAAGTCCCATCATGATGCGTTTAAAAAACGAAAGTCCTCCAGATGTCTCTCTTTTTTTTATTGCAGACCTTTTTTTGCAATTTTTCTGTGAAATAAAAAAAAAAACACGAGGAAATAAAAAGTTGCTGAGTTGTTTCTTTCATTCCACCAGGGTGGCAATCAAGTTAACATCTTGTGTTTCTTTTTCTTTTATAAAGCTGAATACTTTTTAATGTTAATATCATAATTTTAGTGACAAATAATCACTTACCTTCCACCTGTCCTGGGGGAGAGAAGCATTTCTAAAGTCTGCTCCTTCTTCTCCTTCTCCTTCTTCTTTTTCACCTTCTTCTTCTTCGTTATTCAGGCTCCTACTTTATAAATGACTTTCTCAGAAACCGGAGTTTTAAAAGTGCCGCTGCCGGTGAACGGGTCGCCGCCGGTGCTGAACTCACGGCACCGGAGAGGCGGACTGAATGAGAT